>CM034151.1:210595464-210625318 GCA_019776745.2 Taxus chinensis | reverse complement strand
GATAGTAGAACTTCAATTGTCTGTATTGGCCTCTTTAGAATAATTTTTTTTCTAGTACATTCTGACCACTACTACCACCATCACTAGAACCACCAACAATATTAACACTAACAGATTCATTTCGAACTTCTCCTCTTGAATTTTCAACTTGTGGCTGAAACATTTGCTGAGGATTTGACTCTGGAGAAAAATGCATTGGATTACCGCATGTAGTTATTGTTTGCAGTGGTACCTTATCTGAAGCAAAATCTCCAAGGCCTGACCTATCGGAAGCTTTTCTAGGATGTACCTCTAGTGGAATCCAAATTCATTGTCTTGTTGAACTCATACCACCACCATGAAAACCCATATTTTCATCTATAATTTCCCCTATAGTATATGTTTTTTCATTATTTCATTCAGACTTGGTTTATATGAGTTATCCCCCAGTAGGGGGAGTTTGTAATTTCTCCCCAGAGTCACATTAATTATCACTACTTGCCTCTGAGGGATGGAATTCACTCCATGATATACTAAAAATTGCATTTTTTGGAATAGAATCGTACTTAGAAATAGATTTTGGATCACCTAGGTACCACCTCATTTATAAAATGCAATTATTTTTTACCTTGTCTAATTTTTATCTCGTAAAACAAGATCTAGATGCTTTGGCATGTTTTTAGAGGAGGATTGTTTATCATCTTTTTCATTAAAAAATGTCATATTGAAAATTATCTGCCTCTTTTTGTGGATGCAATCCCAAAATTTCTATTGAAAACTAATTCCTTTCTCAATAAGAATTTCATCCATTAAGTTTTACGTCATCCCAAGATTTCTTGTTTTTCAATTTTTCTAGCATGGGTTTACTTTTATGTTGATTTTTAGTGGTAGATTTCGTGTTCACCACTACCCTTTATTTAATCATCTCACATGGGTCATACACTCAGTGAGATTCAACATAAAACTTTAAAAATTGTAAAATTTCATGTGCCACATTGAATGATATTCTCTTAAATGTGAACCCTCCACATGAAAATGGTAATGAAGGAAATATGTTCCTCTTTTATTGAGTAACAAAATACAGTTTATTTGTGCTTTCCATCTGTCGTATATATTCCATGGAAAAAAAACCCTCTTTGTCACATGTATTGGCAATTTGTAAGGTTTTATTCCTGATCCATAAAACCTTAGCACAATATATTCCTCCATGAAGTACCAGTCAACTAGCTATATTTTAGATCCCATTTGAAAGCAATCTCTACCAGTCATAGGTAATTTCGGAATTTTAATTTTTGAAATTTCTTGATAATAGTCCACAAATTGATTGTATTCCCTTCGATTATCGAGCATCCTTATCTTGGGAGTCCAGTCAGTTAATGGAAGAAACACTTTTGGCTGGACCTCAACATCATTATAGGCATGAATTGTAAGCTTGTTTCTTACAAATCATTTAGGAAACCTCCATAGAAATAAATATAATAAATAGGTTGTGAACCTAAAGGTTTAGTATCAAAGCCTTGTTTTATTGTTAAGAATTGTTTATGCATAGATTTTGTAATCTGCTCAACAAAGCTGTATGCACAAGGTGGAGAAACAAAATGTATATTGTATACCATTTCGAGGAGGGTTACATCAAATTTTTAATCACTGTCAAATCCAAGGGAAAATGATAGTATATAAATGGTATCCCTTACCCACATTTTAAACATAAAAATTTAATATAGAGGCTTTCCTTTTGGTATCGTTCCATCAATTGTATATTTTCACAAAAACATCTCTGGCATTTTGAGTGGTGACATGATAATGGTTAGCAATTATTCCTAGATTTATGCTGACAGTTCCTAAATATTTACTTTCAAACTTAAACACATGACCAACATTTACCTCCATAATGGACACCATTTCTTCTCCGGTGCCATTTGTAACAATTGCTTTTTACCCCATCGTAATTTTGGGCATAGAGAATGATAAAATAAGGGTAGGTTAAAACCTCATGGAGCATCATACATCCCAATCTAACCACCCATGTTATCCAACCTAATCGGTTAAAAAAAATATTTACATTTTATTAATTCTCAGACATGTATCTAAGCTGTGAAGTTATTGTGCCAATTATAAGATCATAAATATCATGATATTCATGAGTAAAACTAGGGGTTTTAAGTAGTTTGGCATATGAGATTAGGGTTTTAATTTTATTTTGGGCTCCTGTGGAAGTAGACATGCTTGGAATTTTGGATTCTAGAAACTCTCAACCCTAATTTGTAAACCCTTATATTGAAATATTTCAAAGCAAAGGATTATACAGTGCTACTTATAAAAATATAATATTTAAAGAATCAAATGTAGGATGACACTTAGTCAAAAAATGAATACTTTGAGTCTTACACGGTCCAAAAATTATATGAATCTATTACACCTTCAGTTGTAGTATGCCTTCCCTAAATAGAATGTAATGGACATTAAATATCACATCGAGAGCAGTAACACATCACTATAAATGATTACATCTTTCACTATAGATGTCAAATTTAGTCTCTTTTCAAATTCCATTTAGTGGATGACAATTGCTACTTTGCTAGACCTATTATGGGAAATTCCATTCGAAATGTGAGTGTATCAATCCTTCATCTTGAAATAGAGCATGCAATATTGATCTTTATAAATCAGACAATGTAGAATTTTTAAAATAATTTAATCAAATCATAATTCACATCACATATCCATACATGTTATGTATCTTAGTATCTATACATGTCAGTGTTACACATGGAGCGCTAAAGTGTCACCCATTTCGAGCACCTAAGCCTAAAGGTATAAAAAGAAGCCCTGACACCCAAAATTGAATATCAAACGGCCATGTGGTAGGATTTTGGGCCTCCTTAAGGAATAGGTGTTCCATGGAATCCAAGCCCACAAAATGTTACCCATTCCGAGCACCTGAGAGTAAAGGTATGAAAAATAAGCCTCAATGCCAAGAATTGAATATCAGATGGCCATGTGGTAGGATTCCATGCTTCCTTAAGGAAAAGGCATTTTGTAGACTCTAAGCCCACAAAATGAACCAATTCAATAAAATTTGTGGTCTGCAATGTCAGTGAGGTGAGGCAGAGTGACACTGGTAGTTGACGGCATCTGTTTCAAAGGAAATCTCAGTAACCTATAAGAAGTTTACACGTGTCATCTTCCTATTCCTATGAGTGGCCAAGTGTTACCCATTCTAGGAACCTAAGTGTAAAGGTATGAAAAATATTCCCCGATGCCTAGAATTGAATATCATATGGCCACATGGCAAGATTCCAGGCCTCCTCAAGGTAAAGGTATTCTACAGACTCCAAGCCCATGAAATGAACTGATTCAATAAAGTTTTCATTTTGTGGTGTCGGTAAGGTAAAACAGAGTAGCACTTGTAGTTAGGGGAACACATTTTAAAGGAAATATTAGTGACCAATCAGAAGTTTCCATGTGTCATTATCCTGTTCCTCCCAGTCCCAATTTGTACATTTTTAAATGAGCATAACTTTCTATCTACTACTCTAATTCTTGCAAAATTGGTATCATTGGAGAGGTCTCCCTAAGCCCATTAATTTTGCATCATCATATTCATAAATTAATGAGTGTAGTTAGGTAAAAGGGGAAATGAAAATATGGATTAACATGAATTAGTTATGAAAAGAAAAGAAATATGAATATCTATGAGAATACGTAGAGAATTGATTAAACTAAAATGGAAATATAATAGTCTAATCTAGAAGTTATAGAAGAAATAAATAACAGATAAATAAATAAAGGAAATAACCCAAGTTATCTAAATAATGAAATATGAATCCATAATGTGCAAATAGGGTTAGAAATGCCTTTTCCGATTCATGGAGCTTATGGGACTATGTTGCAATGGAGACTAGCTGGATATGAGGAAGAAACCATCCCATAGGGACTCTAGAAAATGCAGATATGAGTTGTCTAGCCAGAGTGGGGAGCCTAGAGAAGGATAGGGGTACTTGGGGCACCGTGGTCTAAGATCTGGGAACCCTTGTCAGCCAAAATGACAGAGAAAAATCCTCTGAGGTGTCACTGAATGATCACATGTGTTCACTTCCTCTTGCTTTAATGTCACTGAACCTCGCTAGATGTCATTGTAAATTAGAGGTGAAGGAAACACCTATAAAATCCTAGACAAAACATCAAAAATATAAAAAAAAAAATCATATGAAGGGGTCAGACTATCCTTAGCTACCAAATGAGTGAAATTCTCACTAAGTGTTGCACTGCATATCAGACCCAATGTAGTTCTACATGTGTGTGTGAAA
Source organism: Taxus chinensis (assembly GCA_019776745.2). Lineage (NCBI taxonomy): Eukaryota > Viridiplantae > Streptophyta > Pinopsida > Cupressales > Taxaceae > Taxus > Taxus chinensis. Next base: position 210,621,029 of record CM034151.1, on the reverse strand, counting down.
ATAGTGCCCTAGGTTCCCTTGTGTCAATCTCACTTTGTGATTAGTGAGAAATAACTGGATTTATAATGTAATTAAATGGTGCATGGAATAGAATAAACTCCACTCCTCTGAGGTTAATGTATAATAACAAACCTTTGTCCCTCTTAATGGAGCTAGACGAATGGAATGAAGCAATAAAATCCTTAGATGGATGAAAAATTAGGTGGAGATACTATTTCTTAGTGCTTGGCCCTTTATTATGGTCTCGTAACTTTATATTTATATGGTTATCTTGTTCTAATTTCATAATTAACCCCAAAAAGGTTGACCACCAAAAAGATTAAAAAAAACTCAAATGGATAGAAAGTGCCCAAAAAGTGAGAGTAAAGTGTAAAGAAGATCAGGGTGCCACAGAGGGGACTAGGGTGCTTGGGACACCCCAGCCAGAGTTGGAAAAAAAAGTGTGGTAGAATTGAATGGGAAAATACAAGTGAAATATCAAAAGTAATGACAAAAAGCAAAGTAAAATGGTAAAAGACATGGGTTGATTAATATTCTTTTTCCCTTGAGAACCATATGAATAGTAGTATAAATCTGGGACTAAATAATTACCCAAAGTGTGTGATTTAATGACTACATTTTCCCCCACTTTATGTTAGTGAGAGAATCACTCGATAACATAAAGTAGATAGATATTATTTCCTGATAACCATGTGGAGTTCTATAGAAAATGTGTCAATGGACTATAAAAAGCATGGAGTGATAAAAAAATATGGAGCGTGGAGACTAAAGATGTAAAAAGTGTAAAACGTGATAAGAGTGAACCTAGGGCGGAAGCATGTGTGTGATGCCGAATGATGTAGTAGTTGTTTTTTACTACTTCCTTCCCATACAAATGGACATGCAAAGGAAAAAATGATCAAGTAGTCAAATGCGCATGTGTATGTGTAAAAACACATGTATATGTGTAAAAAAATGTAATGAAAGTATGAAAATGAAAAAAGAACATCTCCACCTAATCCATGATTAGAGAAAGAGTGTAGGAAGGATATCTTGTAACTATCAATGAAGTGTGATTTTTTTGGACAATCTCATGCCACTGTGGCTAAAGAAGTGTAGGGAAAAAGGTTTGTTATTCTCCAACATATAAATGCTTCCCTAAGAATAAGAAGAGATATTTTTACTACCTAGTTTTTCAGATGATCCGACGTCATTGGCCAAAGAAGTGTAGGGAGGAAAGTCTAATGTTCCTCCATCCTATAATTTCTCCCTAGAATTCTAAGGACAACCTATCCTATAAAATCTATTATGTATCAAATTTCTATAAACTAATCTGAACCCACTCGCTATATAACCCACTATGTCATGGATGGATATTAAAAACTAAACTATACCGGTACTTTGCTATGTAGTGTGTGTAACCCCAAATGATGCCCCTATCTTTGTGGGTGCATGCAACATCATTGATAGGATAGTGCATCCCCAAAAGAGGACCAACTGCATTAACTGAAACTCTGCTCTATAGGAAGAAGGGAAATGTGCTTAGTACATACCAAGGCACACAAATAAACTTGTCTAGGAAACAAGTGTTAGTACGAACAAGCATGCATGTAGAAAATAAGTGTATGATAAATGGAAGTAAACACTCAAGAAGGAAGTCATAGACCAAAAAAATTAGGTTAAAAACATGGGACACCACTCATGATGTCATAATTCACTCAAGGTGATACTGGCCGCATACAAACAAACAAGTGTGCACACCAAACAAAAGGAAAGTCTCACATATAATAGAAAATAATGACAAGAAATTATAAGTAAGAGATAACCATGGAAGAAAGTAATCCTATAAAATAAATGTTGCACATGAAGCACCTATTATTACGTTAAAAATATAAAATGTATGTCAAAAGTGTGTATATCTATGAAATTAAGGTGTTAAGTATAAAATGAAATAATAACACCTATAGTGTACGAATTTGGATGCCCCCAGTAGATGTTGTGGGACTGGTAGTCACCAAGAATTCATGTTGCATGTGAAATACCTATATCTATGATCACAACTATAAAAGGATGTGAACGTGCATGTGTTTATGGTAAATATAATGACATATAATAGATATATCTAGCATGAGTATTAAGATGAACATGAACAAGAAAATGCGAGCAAGAGTAAATGTGACAAAGATATGAAATACGTTGTGGATGGATGGAATAGAATGCAAGATGGATGATAGGAGCCACGTGCCCCCAGAGTGAATGGAATTGTATGTAGTGAGGTTCATTTATTTTTTCCCCTCAGTAGTCAAGAATGAACCATAAATGAGAGTGTGTCATTGGCAAATGTTCAAGCTATGTGTTGTGTGTAGTGTGTTGTGGTGAATGTGTAGTGATGAAATACGATATAGAGATGAGATGTGTGTGACCCTGTATCCTAAGAATATATCATGAAAATATGAGTGAAGGAGTGATGATTTGGCCTAAAAATTCTATCAATAAATGATGACTATAGGGAGTGGTGATGTAGCCTAAAGCTTATACCACTACAAGATGATTAGACATGTGACCATTTAGCCTATAGCATATGTGACTAACCTAAGAATGTTGCATGATATAATGTCAGATTATGAATGTGTGAGTATGATGAGGTCCATTTGTGATGTATACCCTCAACAGTCTTGTAGGGACCGTGAGATTAGAGTGCATCATAAGGTAGTCAGTACAGTTCATACAAGTAGATGTGTGTAGTATATGCAATGATGAGAGACAACCATGTGATGTGTAAAATGTGTAGTATGTATAGTGATGGTAGGATGTATCATGAGAGGTTTAATGCCTATTGTGTAGTATATGGGGTTCATGTGTATAGCATTCCCTCAACAGTCAAGTGTGAACCGAGGGACAAGAGTGTTTCATTGGGTAATGATGATGTTAAGGTGTAGATGATGATTCCTATGCTAGCAAGTTGATATGTCATAATGTTAGTATGAAACATTTATTGATGCTAGGACGGGGCTTATGTGAGTGTTATGTCATCTCAAGTGTACGTGATCGAATGAACTATTCAATAAAAGTGAAGGACAAAGGTACCTCATCTGATGCAGTTGGTGATACAAGTATATGAATATGATTTAATAGTATTGGTATAGTAGATAAATGTTTTGGAAGTTAGTGAATCCTATGTGCATGTGATGGATGAATGTGCGATGATCATGTAGGCACAAAAAAATGTCTAGGTGATGGATACTGATGAGAAGCTGAGCATGAAGGTGATGGAAACCTGCACAGAATAAAATGAGGCAGTGACCTAAGTTGAGATGTAGTGACCATTTGAGGAATAGGCTTATGTCGATTTGTAGGACCAGCAGAGTGGTAAGGCCATGTAGATGGTGTGCGAGTAGGTGAAGTAGGAGTAGATTACACTTTTAGTAACAAATATTGTGATTAGGTAGATGAAGTATGAGATACATGATCCAGTGCTCAAGGAGATAACGATCATGGAGTACATGGAGGCACATCATTGATAGAAATGAATTAATTGTAATGAATGAATTTGAGTCACAAATGATTCATAGATATGATAGATTTAGACCTATGAATCCAATTGAGTCATAAAATCATGTCAAAACCATCAACCATTTATCCAACAAGGAAAGGTACAAACAGAGTAAGAGGGCCAACTATAATGTTAATTTTGATGAAACTATATGAATTGTTCATCATATATGAAATTTGCAATAGTGGATAGCCAACAACAATGAAAAGTTGAATAGAGCATGTGCTACTGGGCCAAGATGGATCAACCTTAGTATTAATGATAAAGACTGGACCAATAGAGGTATTGATATGTAAGTGATTAGATGTGAAATCCACATGATAATCATGATCAAAGAATGCAATGATCGGTGGAGAATTGTCACTATGTGCAAGTAGAAATTAAAGGCCTGATGCAAGAGGAGGCACTGCATGATATACATAGTGAGCTAAAGAGTCATCTGATCTTTTTTCATGCTTGGGTAGAGGGTTGTTAAATATTTTGAGCTTATGATTTTCATTAATAGGTGGAGAAACTGTACATTCTAGAAGCTTAATTTTACCACTATCAATAAAACCCTGAATGAGAAATTGAAGTTGAAAGTGAAAATCAGTAGAGTGTCCTACACACTGATGATAGTCACGATGGGCATTTTCATCAAAATTACACCCTTTTGGTTGAGATGTATCTATTTTTGGCGCAAAAGGTAGTGTACTAAGGTTAGTATCGATAAGTTATAGTAGTAGAATACCTAGAAAGACACTAAAATTAGTGAAGATACACTGGTGTGGTTTTGATTGGAGCTCTTTAGTAGTAGATATTGCATTAATGGTAGCTTTTGTGTCAATTGGTTTAGTTGTAGATTGTTTAAAGGTTGAATTATTTTGAAAACACGTAGATGGAATTTATTGCTCTTGGTAGTTAAGTTTTCCTATAGCTAAGAGCTTGGTTTCACGAAGCTTAAGAGCATGACAAAGTTGATCAAATGAAGGAGAGGTCTCAAATAAAACACTCTCCTGGAGATATTGTAAGAGACTCTGAATGAACAAGTCTTGAAGTTCATAATCTGCAAGCACATTTGTAATCTTAGCTAAATTGTTTTTGTAATGCAAGACATAATCAGCTAAGTGTTCATTAAATCCATGTTTGAGTTATGAGATTGGGGCGTAATATATCTTAGATCCAATGTTGATAGAGAAGTGAGTGAGAAAAGCATCAGTTAGATTCGTGAAATATGTTACCGAGTGGACAGGTAGGTCATAAAACCAACGTATTGCATAATCTTATAAAATACGAGGAAAAAGAATAGCTAGTATGGTATAGTCATCCACATAGTCAAGGCATGATACATGAAAATCTCGGAGATGCTCTTATGGATCGTAATGGCCCTTAAAGATGGTTAATTTGGGAGAAATGAAATTAGGTTGCAATAGATAGGTAGATATAGTAGGTGCAAAAGGAGAATGCATCAGTGAAGTATAATATAAATACGGTAATGCACGAGAAGTAGCGAGCTAGAGATGGTTGATTTAGGTTTGCAAATCCTGAGATAAAAAGTTTAAATCTAGAGCATTTAAAGAACCAAGCTACATATTAGGGGTGCTATGGTGGATGTCGAGAGTGGTAGTAGAGGAATGAGAGCTGAAAAATAAATGGGTGGGGTTGAGACCATGGGAGATTAATAATGAGAAATAATAGAGGCCGAAGCATAATTAGTATTCTTAAAAACAATCAAAGCATGTAGGACATACAAAAGATGAGTCGGATTATCACACAAAGTTTGTCAAAAATCAGTAAGTGTGTTTAATTGGTCTTGGTCGACATTGGTTTTGATTAACTAAAAATGGGCTAACTATGTAGTGTAAGGATAGTTAATCTAAGTTATGAACAATTGTAATTAAGTAAATAAATGTAGTAAAGAAGTATACAAGTAAGCTAGAAAACTATGCAAAATGATATGCTAACCCTAATCTATAATAAGCTAGAGGAAATAACTCAGTTGATTCGATGAAGTGCTAAGACTGTGTCATAGGTGTGACTAGAAAATTAGGGAGTAGGAATGACTATACAGAATTCCAAAAAAGGATGAATCATGAGGATCTGGCTTGATTGGAGCACCTCGAGGAGGACTTGGGTGCTTGCAGGCTCTCTAGTCTGTAATATGAGTGTCGTAGTCAGTGAAAAATCTCTGAAACTGGTCTTTATTTGTTTGGTATATGACCCAAAACCCTCATTGTGTATAGCATCAACTTTATTGTCCTGTCATAGATCTCGCCAATACTCCAAGTTAAAAGAGAAACCTACAAGACCCCAAAAAAGCATCAAACCCTACAAAATAATAATACATATGAAGGGGTTGGACTAACCTTAGCTTCCACAATGTTGGACTTAATAACTGAGAACTTCACTACATCTTAGACCTGATGTAGTTCTATGTGCAACTGTGTGTGAACATTCCCTAGGTTGTTCTTGTGTCATTCACATTTTTTGAAGTAGAGAGAAATAACTATGTGTAGAAAATGTAGTAGAATGTGTGAATGGAATAGAATAGAATCCATCCCTCTTTGAAGAGGGATGTAAATTTCCTATCCTTGTGCCTTGATGATGGAGCTAAGTTGATGCAAGTGATCTCCAATACAATAGATAGATGTAACTCTAGATGGAGTGATAGTAGTAGCTGATGTTAGGTCCCTCATTATAGTCTCATAAATTTATATTTATAGGGTTCCCTTGATCTAATTTTGTAATTAACCCCGAAATGTCATACCACAAGAAATATAAAGATGTTAAATGGCTAGAAAGATCCCTAAAAATGGCAGGAAAGTGTAACAAGGAACCGAGCGCCCATAGGTTCCCCAGTCGAGGCTAAAATAACGATAAATGACCGAAATAAACTGGACATGTGGATGAAAAGGGGTCGTAATGATGAAATAAAATTAAAAAATTGGCCAAAATATGGGGGTTAATTAGTACTTTCTTCACTCAATAACCTTCTAAATAACAGTATGAGACCAGGATAAATAATGTCTAAAGTGCATGATTTTGTGACTATATTTTTCCCCCACTTTATGTTGGCAAGCGGAAAGCTCAGTAACATAAAGTAGATAGAGATGCATACCTGATATCAATGAAGAGTGTAGTAAAAATGCATTGAAGGAATAGACAAAATCCTGGAATGACAAAAATATGGAGAAGCGTGGAAACTAAAGATGAAACATGTGCAAAGAGAAAGTGATGAGAGTGAACCTAGGGTAGAACGTGTGTGTAGCTACTGAAGTGTGTAATGTACTTGCATGGTTATTAAAGTATGTGATTTTGTGAAATGTTTTTATTAACGTTTTTATTGTTGTTGCCCCCATTTGAGTGCTTATTTCTCATACGGATGGACTTGTAAGGAGAAAATGATTATGTAGTCAAATATATCTGTATGTAAGTGTAAAAATGCAATGTAAAAGACACATGTAAATTTAAAATATGAAAATGTAAATGGAAAATATAAATGGAACATGTACACCTGATCCATGTTGAGAAAGATAGTGTAGAAGGATATCATGTAATGCAAGTTTTTTGGGCAATCTCACACCACCCTGGCTGAAGACATGTAGGGAGGAAATGCTCTGTGTCCTCCAAGCTATAAATTCTTCCCTAAATATGAAGAGGTATTTATATCATCTTGGTTTCTTGGGTGATTTTATGCCACTCGAATAATTATTGTAGGGAGGGACACCTACTATAACCTCTAATCCTGTATCTGCTTCTCAGAATGCTAAGGACACCATGTCTTGTAAAATCCAATGTGTATAGGGTTCGTAGACTATTTTGAACCCATTTTTTTTATATAACTGAACCGGACCAGTGTAGAATCTATGTGTTACTATGTAAAACCCTAAATTATGCCCCCCTCTTTGGGGGTGCATGTGGCGTCACTGATAGGATAATGTGGCCCTAAAAGAGGACCAATCGGATGTACTCTGTAACTATGCCATGTAGGGGCAAGGGAACGCTCTTGGTAGAAACCAAGGCACACACAAATAAATATGGCTAGCAAATGCAAGTGTTAGTATAAAAAAACATGCATGTAGAAACAAGTGTAAAGTACACAAAAAATGTAAAAACTGCCAAGAATAGTAGTGAAAACATGCAAAAATACAATTAAGCCACAAAAATTGGGTCGCAAACATGAGATGTCATTCAAAATGTCACAAGGTCATCGTGGCCATAAATAAAAAACAATAGTGTACACCAAAAATAGGGAAAGGCCTGTATACAAGAATAAAACCATGACAAATAAGTAAAAACAAGAAAAATAAGTGTCATGGAAACATGCAATCCTGCAAAACAAGTGTTGTAAATGGAACACCTGCTATCATGTTAGAGAAATAACCAATCTGTCAAAGAATGAATAACCAAGTGATGTAAAGTGCTAAGTACAAAATGAAACAATATCACTTGTGAGAGAAGAATGTGGATGCCCCAAGTAACCAATGTAGGAAGGGTAGAAGGAGAACATCCATGTTGTGTGTAAAATATCTGTATCTATGATAATAACTAAACCAAGAAACAAATGCACATGTGTGGATGGTATAGATAATGACATATAAGAAATTAATCTAACATGTGTAGTAAATTGATCATGTAAAAAACTAGTAAACAAGAGTAAATTCCCCTGAGACAATGCAATATGTGGTGGATAGATGGAAGGGAATGCAAGATGGAATGATAGGATCCACGTGCCCCCCAAGTGAATAGAATTGTATGCAACAATGTTAATTTTTTTCCCCCTAAGTAGTTAAGAATGAACCATAAATGAGAGTCTGTCATTGGAAAATGGTCAAATAGTGTGTGTTGTATCTAACATGTTGTGATGAATATGTAGGTATAGGGATGAGATGCGACCTAGAAATGATGTGTGTGTGAACCCTATAGCCAAATCATATATCATGACTAGATGAATGTATAAGTGATGATTTAGCCTAAACCTATATCACTATAGGATGAAAGGATGAGTGATGATTTAGTCCTAAGTGTATATCACTACAAGATGAAAGGAGGGAGTGGTGATGTAACCTAAGGTGTATACTACTACAAAATGATAGAATAAGTGACAATTTAGCCTAAAATCATATGTCTCTAGGTGATAAATGCCGCATGAGGAAAGGCTGAATAATAATTGTGTGATAATTGTAAGGTCCATTTGATTTGTAAACCCTCGGTAGTCGAGTATGGACTAAGGAACTAAAGTGAGTCATAGGGTGGTGAGTGCAGTGTGTAGAAGATGATATGGTATAGATGATGACCATGTGATAAGTAGAATGTATAAATACATGGTGTGTAAGATGCGATGGTAGATATGTTGAATGTATAATGTATAATGTGTGATGTAACATGTGTAGGTAGGCTAATAACATAATATATAGGATGGAATGATGTTAGACTCATATGTAATGAAGAAGAGTATGATATGTAGAAAGTGTAATAAGGAGCGGGGTGGCCATAGGTGCCCCAATCGAGGCTAAAATAATGATAAATGACCAAAATAGACTAGACATGTGGATGAAAAGGGGTGGTAATGATGAAATAAAATTTAAAAATGGCCAAAAGATGGGGGTTAATTAGTACTTTCTTCACTCAATAACTTTCTAAATAGTAGTATGAGACCAAGATAAATAATGTCTAAAGTGCATGATTTTGTGACCATATTTTTTCCCTTCATTATGTTGGCAAGCGAATAGCTCAATAACATAGAGTAGATAGAGATGTGTACCTAATGTCCATGAAGAGTGTAGTAAAAATGCGTTGAAGGACTAGACAAAATTTTGGAATGACAAAAAGATGGAGAAGCATGCAAACTAAAGATGAAACAAGTGCAAATAAAAAGTGATGAGATTGAACCTAGGGTAGAATGCATGTGTAGCTACTAAACTGTGTAATGTACCTACATAGTAAAGTATGTGATGTCGTGAAATTTTTTTATTGATGTTGTTATTGTTGGTTCCCCCATTTGGGTGTTTGTTTCTCATACAGATGGATTTGCAATGAGAAAATGATTATGTAGTCAAATATATATGTATGTAAGTGTAAAAATGCAATGTAAAAGACACATGTAAATATAAATAGAAAATGTAAATGGAACATGTACACCTAATCCATATTGAGAAAGACGGTGTAGAAGGATATCCTGTATTGCGATTTTTTTAGGCAATCTCACACCACTGTGGCTGAAGACATGTAGGGAGGAAATGGTCTGTGTCCTCTAAGCTATAAATTCTTCCCTAGATATGAAGAGATATTTACATCATCTTGGTTTTTTAGGTGATATGACGCCACTGCAATAATTAGTGTAGGGACACACACCTACTGTAACCTCCAATCTTGTATCTGCTTCTTAGATGTTAAGGACACCATGTCCTATAAAATTCAATGTGTATAGGGTTCGTAGACTATTCTAAACCCACTTGTTGTATATAACTAAACTGGACTAGTGTAGAATATTTTTGTTACTATGTAAAACCCTAAATGATGCCCCCCTCTTTAGGGGTGCATGTGATGTCACTAATAGGATAATGTGGCCCCAAAAGAGGACCAACCAGATGTACTATGTAACTCTTCCTTGCAATGGCAAGGGAATTCTCTTGGTAGAAACCAAGGCACACACAAATAAAGATGGCTAGTAAATGCAAGTGTTAGTACAAAAACACATGCATGTAGAAACAAGTGTAAAGTACACAAAAAATGTAAAAACTACCAAGAATAGTAGTGAAAACATGCAAAAATACAATTAAGCCACACAAAGCGGGTCACAAACATGATATATCACTCACAATGTCGCAAGGCCATCATGGCCACAAAAAAGAAACAAGAGTGTACACCAAAAATAGGGCAAGGCCTATATACAAGAATAAAACCATGACAAACAAGTAAAAGTAAGAAAACGAAGTGTCGTGGAAACATGTAATCCTACAAAACAAGTGTTGCAAATGGAACACCCATTATCATGTTAGAGAAATAACCAATATGTCAAAGGATAAATAACCAAGTGATGTAAAGTGCTAAGTACAAAATGAAACAATATCACTTGTGAGAGAATAATGTGGATGCCCCGAGTGACCAATGTAGGAAGGGTAGAAGGAGAACATCCATGTTGTGTGTAAAAGATCTATATCTGTTATAATAACTAAACAAAGACATGAACGTGCATATGTAGATGGTATAGATAATTCCATATAAGAAATTAATCTAAAATGTGTAGTAAAGTGATTATGTAAAACACTATTAAACAAGAGTAAATGCCCCCAAGACAATGCAATATTTAGTGGATGGATGGAATGGAATGCAAGATGGAATGATAGGATCCAAGTGTCCCCCGAGTAAATAGAATTTTATGCAGTGATGTTCATTTTTTTTTCACCCTCAAAAGTTAAGAATGAACCATAAATGAGAGTCTGTCATCGGAAAATAGTCAAATAGTGTGTTTTGTATCTAACGCACTATGATGAATGTGTAGGTGTAAGGATGAGATGCGACCTAGAAATGATGTGTGTGTGAACCCTATAGCCAAATCATATATCATGACTAGATGAATGTATAAGTGATGATTTATCCTAAACCTATATCACTATAAGATGAAAAGATGAGTGATGATTTAGTCCTAAGCATATATCACTACAAGATGAAAGGAGGTAGTGGTGATGTAAGCTAAGGTGTATACCACTAAAAAATGATAGAATAAGTGACAATTTATCCTAAAAGCGTATGTCTCTAGGCTATAAATGCCACATGAGGAAAGGATGAATAGTAATTGTGTGATAAGTTTAAGGTACATTTGATGTGTAAACCCTTAGCAGTCGAGTATGGAATGAGGAACTAAAGTGAGTCATAGGGTAGTGAGTGCAGTGCGTAGAAGACGATATGGTATAGATGATGACCATGTGATAAGTAGAATGTATAAATACATGGTGTGTAAGATGCGATGGTAGATATGTTGAATGTATGAAATGTAATGTATAATGTGTGATGTAACATGTGTAGGTAGGATAATAATGTAATATGTAGGATGGAATGATGTTAGAATCATATGTAATGAAGAAGAGTATGGTATGTAGAATGTGTATGACATGAAGATACATAGTGAATGATATATGATATATGAATATGTAGAGGATGTTAGGAAATATGTGTAAATAATCTAATAGTGTATGAAGCAAAACACAGAAGGTGATGACTAGTATAATGTATAATGTATGGATGTGGAAATGACGTAATGTTGTCAATGAATGTGGAGAATGTATGGTGTATTGTGTATGATGCATGATGTGTGACTAGATATGGTATGTAATGCCTAGATTGAGGTGTGTGGAGTTTAGTGTAGTTGTTATCCTCCAACAGTCAAGTGTGAACTAAATCACATGAGTGCATCATTGGGTAGTGACGATGCTAAAATGCGTGATGAAAACTACCTATATGAAAATGTAAAGATGATAGATTTTAAAGTGAGTGGGGGAAGAATAGATGCAATACCCCCAAATGTATGGTAGAAAAGATGAATATGGGCCTCTATCAATAAGATCATCATTTTCATGATTGAAACATGCGTGCAAGTGTTTCTACAAATTTAACCAAACTTAAAGCAAGAAAGCTACCACCTAAAAATAGCTTCCTAACCTAGTTAAAAATGGTAAACGTGCACCATCATAATGAAGAAGTGAGCAAGTTCTACCCTTTCAACATTAATGACTTTGAATCTAATCAAAACACAATGTAAATGCATGAACTCTATTCCCCTTAATTGCCTAATTTAACATTAAAATGGACCTAAGTAGTCCAATGGAAATCAAATTATAATTGCTTTCTTTGATCCTTCAATGGATGCTTGGGTGTGAGGCTTAGCTCTTCAAGAATGGAGGATGGAGGACTCAAGAATGACAAAAGGCTATTAGTATGAAACTATGTGCTTACTTTTGTCTCTTGAGAGATTTAGGTGTGTGTATAAAGGTAGGAGGAGGGTTCTTTATATAGCCCAAAGGATAAAGGATTCAACACATCCTCATGAATGTGGGATAAATGGAGATGTAGAGTTAGTTATGGATAAGGGGGGTTTAGATGAGGTTGAGTTAGCTTTAGGAGGGTTTAGTTTGTCCTCAAGTGGCTCATGTGGATAAAGGGGGTGCATTAATTAATCAAGATTATTAATAAATAAATGTGCAAGCTTTTATAATATTTTAGATGGATTTTAGTGTGATTTAGACCATTAGGAAGGAATTAAACCAATTAAATAGAGATTTATTGATTTAATGAGAAGGGAGGCTAATTAATTAATAATAATTAATTAGACTAGATAGAAGGTGTCGATTAACGAAAGGTCATTAATTAGGGTATGTGTTGGATAGGGGACTTAATTAATTAGCGTAAGGCAATCAATTAATTACAATGGAAGAGAAGATGAGTGTCATTGACAATATGTCGTCAATTTGCGGGAAAGGAGATAATTAGCACAATTTAAGTATTTAAATTGCTTAGGCGTAATTATAGGTGTCTACATTTGCCCCTCTTTGGGGTGGCGTAAGTGACGCCACTTCAAAGATAGTAGATGGAAGAAAATTTTGAATGGATAGAAGAAAAATTAGTAGGAGGGAGAGATGCCCCCTCAAGTGTCAATGGGGTGATGGAAGAAGTCAATCGATGATCGAAAAAAAGGTGAGAGATAGGCAGAAGAATGGGGAAGAGGCAGGATGCCCCGATGAGAGAGAAAATTAGGGGGGAGAGGGAAGTGACATATAAGAAATATGGATGAGGGGAGAGAAGAGCTTAGGCCTCCAGTCGCGATTTATTTGGAACCAATTTGATGTCATCATATTTCCATAGGAACTACATCATCGGTCCTTACGAAAAATATAAGCATACAACACAAGGTAGAATGACTTGGAAAATGCCATACTACGAAACAATTGTACCATTACTGACAGTACAAAATCCACAAAACATATAATAATGCAATGTAATATGAGAAGGAAACAAGATCATGTAATAGGAAAAACAAGTACAAATGCACATATCCAACCCAACAATAGTCAAGACAGTTATACAAATGTTTTGTTATCAATGCTGAAGAGATCTAAAAGTTTTTGATTGATGAAAAGGGTTGAAAATTATGCCTCGAGCAAGGATACATGCCAAGGGAAATGACAATGGATATAGGGATCCATGAAAAGCATTTGTGTGGCAATGAAATAACACCAGGAAACAAAAGTGCCCCAAAGTACAGACAAAACAAACAACTAGCTTTGTGAATGGTTGTGAATCCAGTGATCCACGAGTTGTATTAATCGAGGAATATGTGAGACAAACCAATAGAATTTGGAGAAAATAACATGCGCAAGACACAATTTTCAGCCGAAATAAGCAGGTTACCGTTTTTTGTAGGGTATTTTACTTTTTAGGATTTTGTTGAAAAAATTTGCCATGTTTTTGGATTTTTTTCATATATATATTGTTTTTTATTGTGTTTTGCTTTCCAAATTGTGGTGAACAGTAGAATAAAGTAGAAGAAGAAAGTGCAAAGGGCCTAGGGGCAACAGAAAGTGCCCTAAGTGCAAGAAAAGAGAAACAAATGACAAATGATGTCCTTAGTTTAAGTGGAAAAATTAAGAAAAAAATAATTATTTTTAAAAATAAAATTATTTATGAGGGTGTGTAGAAGAATCAAAATTGCCATGGAGTAATAAAATTGCTCGAGGGAGAAGAAAGAGGTATTAGACAACAAAAATACCCCAATACAGTGAAAAATAAAAGAAAAATAATTATTTTATAAAAATAATTATGTCCATAGCGAACAGAGGAGAAAACGGCGATCTAAATGGGTCCCCCGACCTTTCGAATGGTGAAAAATAGATTAATATACCCCCTAGGGGGATAAAAACATCGTGACCAATTAATTTTAACTAAGCAGCTGAGAAAATTTTACTATGAGGCTCTGACACATCAGGAGAACCACAGTGATTGCATGAAACCATTTGAGGCGTGTGGATGCAGTTCCAAGGGTACTAGCGGCACGCGTAGACGACGGCCCCTTTGTGAGTATTGAAAACTTGCTCATTAATTTTTGGCATTAATGCCCTAAATTAGGTCTTTAGGAGTAGAAAAACGTGTAGGCGCACCTATGTGCAAGTGCAGGCATGGGATAGGTTGTGTAGGTGACACTTTGGGGGTGCAAGTGTCCTTTTGAGGGTGCACGGCGCCAAGTTCGAACACGCACACATGTGCACGGACACAAATCACACACCATGCACACATGAACGTGCACACACAAGCACATGTGCGTGCATGCACACACACTGGAAATGGAGCGAACACATTTAAAAGTCCATGGTGTAGGCATGGAGAGGTGGGCGCACACACACACAAAAGTGCATGTGCCCAAGCATAGGCACCAAATTAGTGGCACACATGCCAAAAAGGGTGTGCACACACCCGAAAGAGAGCGCATGTGCCATAAGACACACACGTGCAATCGTACAGGTGTCCATAAATTGTGGTGCACATGCCAAAAAGGGTGCACGCAAGCACCCAAGATAGGTGGAAAAGAGATAGGAAAGTGTCCAAAAACATGACATTTAGAAGAAATTTTAGGATTTTTTGGTTTAAGCCTAAAAGATGAGATGGATCTTTTATAGGAAATTCTAGGAACTAATGAGCTGGCATATTATTTTTCAGAGATGACTACCAGTGTTACAGACATAAGAGCGTCATTCTCCAGATTACCAAATTAGAGGGCTAGTATGTGCCAGTCGCGACCGCCGAGCTATGGTGATATTACTTGAGGTAGTGGGGCTGGGCCCCATGGCTCAGATGCCATCTATTTTACTAGATCAAGACCTCATGATTGTGCTAGCCGAACGATGGCATAGTGAGATTCAGTGTTTTAGAACTGCCAATAGGGGATATGAAAATGACGATTGAGGACATTTGGTAGATTCTACATGTTACCCATGATGGGTACATTGATCAAGTATAGTTCGGATTTAGGGCTGATTAGAGCAACGGTTGCAGTGCTCTATTTGGTATCGATGACATCCTGCATGATGGGATGAATATAGCTTTACATGAGTGCATCTCTGACCCCACACTGTATCAGGGACCCCTCTATATTATGGCTCTTATTAGTGGGTTCCTACTCACTGATAAGAAAGGGACTTTGTTCCTGAGAGGAATATTGCCATTGGTCCATCGCATTTATAACGGTGAGAGATATTGTTGCGGGTAGTGTATACTGGCCCATTTATACTGGGATTTTTACCTAATTACATACCACTGACAAAAGACCGTGGAGCCTACATCATTATTACAGATATGGTCCTAGGATTATATTTCTATCAGGGTGCCCAGTAGGCCTTTTCCACATTTTGAGATACTGACGAGCCCTCATACACGGCTTGTGGTAGAAAATCGCAGAGATGTACGTGGCCATCTTGGCAACCTATTCAGGTATAGGTGGGAGATTGATGAGCTAGTAGTCGATAGACGTCATTTGGCGTCCATACAGGCACTTCTAGTGGCCAGAGGATGCCATAGAGCTCAGTGTGTGCTTGGTGGAGCACTTTCTTATTGGCAGCCACAGCTATATCATGGAGTTGTATTATGTAGATAGGTGCCAGCAACAGCTTGGCAAAGTACAGGGGGTCCCCCAGCTAGATATCTGGCATGCACGTAGGGACATAGAGAGGCAGACCATGGGGCCTCGTATACCAGTGGCCTGAGCTAGGGCTAGTTTCACACAAGTGGTCCCCTAGGCATGGGACCCATTATGATAGGTGAGAGACCCAGGGACCACAGCTGATTATGTAGCATGGTACGCGACAGTATTACCCCATAGTGTCTCACTATTCTAGAGGCAGCTTGGGTAGCAGGTATTCACCCGCCTGTAGAGGTATGGCATGGGGCAGAGCATAGGGCTAGAGCAGTGGCACTGGGGATAGACCCAGAGGATCCCTTTGATGGTATCCCACATGATGGACAGGGTTCCCCATAGGCATAGGGACCAAGGCCGCAGGGCCCAATACAGGAAACCATGCAGCCACCCAGAGGTAGGGTTTTTGAGCAGGGACAGTCTTCTAGAGCACCTCAGGGACCATCCCCTAAGGCACACACATCCTCCTAGCCAGTGGCATAGATAACCACAGTACAGGTGTAGGTACAACAGCTCATAGCCGAGAGAGACACGGCTAGAGTGGAGAGAGACGAGGCTCGAGGTTGGTGCATGACAGCTGTAGCAGAGCGTGATGAGGCCTAAGCTCACATTGTGACTTTACTATCAAAGCGGGATCAGGCTCGGGCCCAGGCTAGCCCAAGAGATGATAGAGTTGCATGATAGAGCCAAATCTGAGAGACAACAGTATAGGGGGTGCAAATATTGAGCCTCCTTCATCAGTCCCAATCATAGGTGTGCATGGTCATTGCATAGAGAGATCGTGTGTATGCATGATCACAAGCCTTATTAGCACAGAGGGACCAGGCCTGCTTTGAGTTGTAGGCAATGACCATAGAGAGATATCAAGAGGTTGTTGCCTCTAGATAGGCTGAGGTACACCTGGGCCAAGTTACAGGTGAGTGAGATACTTCCCTTTATGACAGCATGCTCACCTCTAGAGATGTGGACTTGATATGCGATGCCACTAGGCTTGGTGGTGAAACCCTCTTCTACATGACTGTATATTATAGAGTGGTTTCACCATAGCAGTGTAGTGGCACTGCCACAACTATCAGGGTCGAGTGCATCAGGTTCTTGATCATGGAGATCCAACCATTCGACCAGATCAGTTAGACAGCCTCTATCAGAGCAACCGGCGAGACCAGCGCCATCCCAGCCTCTAGAGTTCTGGCATCCAGAGGATAGATCTATGGAGCCCCAGCGAGGGTGAGAGCTATGGTTGAGAGCCACATTTTTGTTGTACAGATTATTTTATATGTATGCCTCTTATGAAGGCCAATTTTTATGTACAGTTATGTTATACATGGATTTTTAATGATGCCTCGTGATGAAGGCTTGATTCTTTCAGATACATGCCCTTTTTTTATGGCATTGTGTATCGATGATTTATTGTATTGAGTACCTATCTGGACATTATATGTATGTACATAGACATTTTTTGATGTATCACCTTTGTACGCCTCAACTGAAGGCATCTTTGATATAGAGCACAGATTTTTATCCATTTTTGACATAGATGTATATTTGACACACATGTATGTGTGTATGTGTCTATATATATATATATATATATATATATATATATGTATATATATATATATATGAGGATTACTTTGTTTTGGATCAAATACACATGGTTATGAGATGATGTATTTTATTTGTGTTGTACTCTAATGCATGTGACACGAGTGGGCATAATTCTATGATGTGAAATACACCTTTTTAGAAATAACTATATGTTGATTCTCATTGCATGTTGCATTTGTTTAATTCAACAATTTATGGATGTGTTTGTGACATGAGTGGGCATACATTGATTTGCATTGCATGCTGTGTGTTTTGATTCAGAACTTATTGTTTTTGTGTCCTGATGTATGTGACATGAGTGGGCATTATTCTATGATGTGAAATACCCCTTTTCAGAAATAACTCTATGTTGATTCTCATTACGTGCTGTGTTTTTTGATTCAGAACTTATTGTTTTTGTGTCCTGATGTATGTGACATGAGTGGGCATTATTCTATGATGTGAAATACCCCTTTTCAGAAATAACTCTATGTTGATTCTCATTACGTGCTGTGTTTTTTGATTCAGCATCCATGGACGATGTGATGATGTTATCTGATTTCGTAAATTGTATGTATCTAATTTCGATGTTTGATGTATACATGTGCTATGGATGTTAGATGATAGATCCTGTAGATGATATCAAATGTATTTCTCATGTGTTACTTTGATGTATATGGATGATGATGATATGACAATATTGGTGTGGAGGGGATAGATATTTTGATCATGCGCAACCCCTCTTGCCCCCATTGATGATACGATGTGTGATGATTAGCTTAACATACATGCATGATGTAAAACTTATCATTTTTTTTATATATGATGTATAAATGATGTTAGTTGTTGATGATAACGATGGGAATGTGATGTGAATGATAAAAAAACAGAGCACATGCAATAAATACAACCAAATGCTAACAAATAACACCATGAATTAATGCAATATACCATGATTTGCCATGCTTTATTAACAAGTAACAAACACAACCAAATGATTAAGAAAGAACATAATGAATTAGCACATTACATCATGATCTCCCAAGATTTACTGACATGCAAAAACACACCGCAATACGCACAAGAAAGAATAAATCAAATCTAAGTAAAAAAATATGAATCTTGACAAAGTACGCCCAAGCAAAAAACAACACTCAAAATCAAGTATGCAAAACACTATACAAGCAACAAGCAAAGTAAGGAAACAAGACAATGCAAGTAAATGTTTTTGTAAGATATGCGTTTTCATGCACGAATTTTTCTAGTGTTTAGGTTTTTGCGAAACAATGTTCTAATGTTTAGGTTTTTGTGAAACAATTTTCTATTGTTAGGTTTTTGCGAATACAATTTTCTATTGTTTAGGTGTTTTGTGAAAAAAAATTTCTATTGTTTTTGTGTTTTGCTGAAACAAATTTTCTATTGTTTTGTGTATTTTCTGACGGTTTTCCAAAGCTATGTGCGATTAACCAAGAAAGCATAGATGCCCCCAGCGTTAGATGGGGAATATACAAGGGCATAAGCCATGCATTTATGAACAGGAAGGTAAAGTCATTGAGTTGCCCTTAGTGTAAGATGGGAAATAACGAAAGACCATGCCCCTTACAGAAGAATAGAAGAAGGCAAAGCCGGATCAAGGTTAGACAGGATGGTGTGCACAAGGAATCTTGAAGGTAGAACCAAGTCTAGGCCAAAAAAAACTACCCTCCTAATATAGAATGCTTGTGAACAATGAATTTCCCTAAGGTGCCAGAAACTGGTTTTCACTTAAGGACTTGTGCAAAGTGCCACAATTTCATGGTTTTCACTAGTGGATGACCTGTTTTCTGTTTTCTTTTTCTGATTTGTTTTTTTTTTAACTTCCTTTTGCCATGTTCAATCATATAACCTCTTAATATGCATGGTGTTCATGGGCTCCCAGAGCTCATCACCATTGGGGTGAGCCAATTTGTATGCCCATGTACCATATTTGGAAACTATGACATAGGGTCCTAACCAATGTGGTCTGAACTTCCCTTTCTTTTCTCGCTCTACTCTGGTGTTGAACTGGTTCTCCTTCATAACTAAATCACCAACCTCAAAATGATGAGGGATGATTCTCTTGTTGTAGTTTCTGGAGACTTTGTGTTGATATACTTTCAAGTGATTACGAGCGTGAATACTCATCTCATCCAGGAGCTCTAACTCAGCCAGTCTTGCCACTCAATAATTTTCATTCTTATCCAGATAATCCCAGAGAGAAATTCTCAGGGATGGAAGTTCGATCTCTAAAGGGACGATAGATTCTATTCCAAACACTAGGGAATATGGACAGCCTCTACCCATTTTGTAAAATATTTTATGGCTGTGATGATATGTGTATGACCATCAGATGAGGTAGGAGTAAGTTTTCCTATTAGAACAAGTCCCCACTTGGAGAATGGCCATGGGGTAGTGATTGGTTGCAATGGCTGTGATAGAGCATGGATGAAATTCCCATACTTTTGGAAAAGCACATATTTTCTAACATAATTACAACAATTTGTTCCCATGGTAGGCCAATAGTAACCTACTCTCAATAGTTTCTTAGCCAAGACCATTCCATTGGTATGTGCTCTGCACACCCCTTTGTGTACTTCTTTGATTGCCCTGATTGACTCTACCACATCCAGACAACATAATAGATTCCCATCATAGCCATGGCGATAAATTGTACCTCCTAAAAGGGTGTAACGGGCTATCTGGAGAATCAGGATTTGCTTTTCAAAATGGGAGATATCGGGAGGGAATTTGTTGTCCTTAAGATAGGTGAAGATGGGTTCGTACCATGGGAAATGGGGACCAACAACCTCACAAGCTAGGCAAGATTCTGGCATGTCATACGTGGGCTGGCATAGATTTTCTATGAGATGTGAATATCCTTGTTCTCTTTGGCAGAATATTGATCATAGATCCCACCATTGCCCATGGCATCTGCCGATCTATTTTGCACTCGTTGTGATTTTCTCAAGGTAATGGCGGCACAAACCTCCTTTATAGTTTTTTCCACTACTTTATATAAGGTATGAGCTTGTCATCCTTAACCGTATATTCCATTAACTTGTTTGATGATTAACTGTGAATCCCTACAAACCTTAACATGATTAACATTCCACTCGATGGCTGTTTCATCCTACAATGGTGCCACATATTCTACCATCTTGGTTTGTGCAGGGAGCCCGGCGAAAAGCCTGCAGTATAAGATCACCCGAAGGATTAATTAAGACCCCTCCGTCCCTGAACCATGAAATGTAAATACCATCAAATGTATCTGCCACACCACAGATTCTTCAATGTAAGCAAGGAGGCATCTGGTAGAATTCAACTTAAAGTTTCGTGGTTGCAAAGGTGTCTTCCGCTATTTGGTCTGGCACTACTTATCCCTTTAACTGATTTTTGATATAAAATTTCTTTTCAAACTCACTAAGTCTAAGAGTAAATTATCCAATTAATCCCTTCTTCCATGAGGGCGGGTTTGGACAACAAATACTTGAGTGGGTTTTCCTTGTATATGAGCTTGGTCTTAGTATTCCGCAAGTAATGGTGAAGTTTGAAAGGTACAAACAACGCCAAGCAGCCTTTTCAATAATGATAGTAAGCTCATAGGTGATGAGGTTGGCTCAGATAGTACACCGATTTATTTAATCCCTATGGCTAAGGTTATATTGGTTGCGCATGCCCCATAGCAAATTGTGTAGTAGAAAATATCTTGGAAAAGTGGTTCTTCCCGGAGTGGGAGGCATGAGGATAGTGTGGATTAGCTAGGTACTGTTTAAGCTAAAGCAAGTTCTTGTTGTTACTACTCGGGGCCCCATATGAAAGTGATGTCCTTGTTAAGAAATGGTGACGAGTGAAAATTATCTCAATGAGGTGGGAGATGAAGCAGATGGCTTGAATTTTCCCCTGTAATCAGCGTATTGCTTGCTATTCCTCAGGTGGAGACATTTCAAGTGATAGCGGAACACTTTAGTAGGTTCTACCTCAATACCTTGTCTTTACACACATGAAGCCCAATAATTTCCTGATAGCACACCCAAAGACACATTTCTTGGATTCGCCTGACTTTTATCACGCCGGTATTCAAAGCCATATCCAACAAAATGAATAGGATGATCCTCTCTTGTTTTGGACTTTCCCAGGATTCATCTACGAGTCCTCCATGTATCATGAATCATATCATGAAAAATCACTGAATTACTCTGATATTTTGCTCCTACATTCTTAAGGCCAAAGGGCATCACCTGATATAGAAGTGCCTCAAGGAGTTGTAAAAGTTGTTTTGTGTTAGTCCTCCTCAGAAATCTTAATTAGATTATAACCTAAAAATCCATCCATGAGTGATAGCATTTCATACCCTTCCATTGAGTCAAAAATCATGTCAATGTTGGGAAGCAAAAAAATCATCCTTTAGGGAGCCTTATTGAATGTCCCCTAAAATCTGTGCAAATTCGGATTACGATTAGGTTCTTCTAGACAAAAAAAAACAATGTTTGCTATCCAATCAGAATAATCAATTGATCTGATGAATCCTGCACAAGAAAACCTTTTCCAAACTCTTCTTTAAACCAACAGGGCCACTGGGTGCATCTTCAGAGATTTTTTTTTTTAATAGGGTCGCATCTGCATCCACAACTAGTTGTTGGCCATGACCAAAGTATGGGTCTTAAACCGGGCATGTCTTTGTGAGACCATGACGGAACACATAAATAAACTCTCGTAGCATCATATGTGACCGTATTTTTCTCTAGCCAAGAGTGATGCTCCCAATTACTAGCTTGGGAGCTTCTTGGTAGCCTATTGACATCAAGGTTTATCAACTAATAATTTTGATAAATCCTCCATACTTATCGGATAAGGAGGTAGGTTGAGTCTTCATCCTAAGGCTTGTCTAAATGATATTTTCATCCTTGGGTGGTCACTTTGTTTGTCCTTTGATTTTATTATTGTTTTTCAGCCAGTGCCTCAAAAGAGGTTTTCACTGGGCAACTTGGAAGTTGATTTTGTCGAGGGATTTTTCTGTTACAAATTTGCCTCACTTTTCTTTAATTTTTGCTAACTGACGTCCGCCTCCTCGCCAAAGTAAGCATAGGTCATTCTAGTAATAAAGAAACCCTTCTTATGATCTCCAATGGGATTGTACCCTTATGCCCATGAATCTGTAAGAGCCTTTCAGTGTAGATTAAATTAGTGGCACGTGGTTTGTTGGTACCATTCAATAAGGGAGGGTATACAAAGGTCAAGGGTTAGTTCAGTGGGGGTTTATGGTCAGGCAACATTGTTCATGAAAAGGTTTGTAGAGGACAGATCCTCATCATTGGCTCAATGGGAATCTGTATTCATGTCTAGACAATTAGAGCATCCTCACACTCAGAAAAAAAAAGTCACATCTTGATAATTGGGTGTGCGCCATAAGGGAGAATCAATGCCATATCTTTCTATTTGAAAGGTGGAAGAGGGACTGGTTTCTTTGTCTGTTCATTCCTCCCACATCAAGGCATTTATAGCCAATGGAGTACATCATTCTGCCTAGGATTTTTATATTCCAGGTTTCGATAACAGGATTGTTGAGTGTCCTCAGGCGGCCAAGTGGTAGGTGGATCAAGCAATTTATTCTTGCTACAAGCCTCCAAGTAAGAAAATGACCCCATAGTGTGTTCCTCTCTAGGTCTCTAAACTGGGTTGGGTCAACCTCTAGTCTGGTGACAAAGAGAGATCTGTACCACCAAGAGAGTTTGGTTATGTTACTTATAATCCACGCCATATCCAAGGAATTTATCTCCCATGTACAAATGGAGATGTTGAAGTAGGGACACCCCATGCGTGCAAAGAACTAAGAGAGAAGAGAATCTGAATCCCACCCAAGATTCCATGGCTCAGACTTTAGAGGGAAAGCTTTATTATCTGTGGAACGAGGAAATGATATGTACCCTTTCATGTAAAGTATTGAGAGCCTATACAAGGAGCAATATGGGTCTAAAATATCCTGGTATTGAACCATGTGTCTCTCAGCTTCAAATTGATGCAATTGATGAAACATTGAGGGGCATGGCTTGCATGGCTAGAATCAATGTCGGCCTAGAAGCTGATATGGAAGTTCCAAGTCATTGACGTGAATGTGTGATGACAAGTGGGGCCACCTGGATGGGGAGCGTAATGGGCCTACTAACTCTCTTCTGCATGTTGTTACAGGTGATAGTGATAATATGGGACTCAAGATCTTCTTTTGTATGTCCCAATTGTTTAACCAACTTAAGTGTGTAGATGTTCAACCCAGAACCTCAATGTATAAGGGAAGATTATGTGTATGATTCTCGGTAGGGATCTCCCTATGGTTGAAAGTGAGATGCTCACTTGGTGCAATCTTTCCCACCACATCGTAAGATGGTCGGATGACTTCTAAAGACACTTCAGACCCCTAAAGAGTTGGTATAGATTCCTTAGGCACATGGATATCTTGCGAAAATCTAAGATCGAAAAATATTAGCAGATGTCTCTCAGTTTATTTAAAAGGTTATATTTACGGTATATGTGGGGTCGACAGAGAGGTTCCGTATCATGAGGTGGGCACACCTGGTGCTACCTCAGTCACAAATCCTTTACCTTGATCCAGATAGTATTGCATGGTCAGCAGGAGATCGAATACATCCGATAAGTAAATCGTAATGATTGTTATATCTTTTGTTATACAAGTAATTCACGGCTTTATAGGTTTGGGATGACTCTCCCCGATCTAGATTTGTCTTTTCTAACTTGGGGAATGGTTCTTTGTAATCCCAATTTTCTCGTTTAGGTGTTTTTGTTTTGGCCAGGTTATTCCCTCTATCTCCATGGTCAATGAGGGGTCTCGAATATAATGTTGAAGCCACAAACACTTGTGATTGTTCTTATGTCCTTTAATGCATTTATGCATTTGTCAATATTCATGCTCCTTTATACTATGAATTTTTTGAGTGTTGACTCAAAATGGTTGCTGGTAGGAAGGTAATTCATTGCTGATCCAACTATTTTAAGTATGACTGAAAACGGGTCATTGAGGAGGTGACATGTTCGTCACTTATTGGTGGATGAATTGGGCCCAATTGGTACAATGTAAAAGGTCGACCATTTGGACCATTTTGAACACGTGTGAGAATCAAGTGATTCTGTCTCCCACCCACATTTTTGTTTTTGTTAAATATCTTCAGCTTTCCGCGGGTTTGACAACTTTTGGTATTTTAGATTGGTTTTTTGAGGTGCCTTGGCAATTGAGAGACTTTTATATCTGAAGCCCTTCTCAATAACCTCCTCAAAGTAGGAAAGAAAAATGCATTGGCAGGTGGAAGCTATATTGGGTTGAGATTGGGAACGAAATAATGACCAGCTACTTTCAGGGAAGGAAAGTGCCAAGGGAAGCGATCTAGCTATCCCTCTCCACCATTGAAGGAAGTGGCGAAGGTCTTCATTTGGGTATTTCCTGCCCCACACAAGTCACCATGGTGACACATCTCATGTCTCCTATACGAGAAGTGATGATGAATTTTCTACCAAATTCTGGCTCGGTGAAATTGATCCGAATGGGACGATCCAATGGTCTGACCTCTAAGACTTAGGACAATTTTGAGAAGGTATTGTCCACTATAGAAACCTCTGACATGCCATGCAGAAAGAAATCCTTAACATGATCCTTGATCTCCTTTCCCTTGTATTTTTTTTAACTTTTCATATCCAAATTTCTTTGGAAAGGGTTGAGGGCATTGTTCTTGTCTTGTCAAAAGGGATCGGGGCAATATT
>CM034151.1:210567156-210594964 GCA_019776745.2 Taxus chinensis | reverse complement strand
TCCAAAATTAATCTATGTAAAAAAAAATTAAATTTTAACCTTGGAAAAATTTCCTCAAAAAGCTCGTGGCTCCGCCACCCTCTCATCTAATCATATCATGCCACATGGCACTGGGAGGGGTCAGCATTTTTGAAACTTAACCTTTTTGAAAAAATTTGGCCTTGGGAAAATTTTCCCAATTTTCTCTGCAACCCTGTGGCCCTGTGGTCAATCATGTGTTGACACATGGCTAGGCGGGCACGCGAAAGAAATTTGAAACTTTAACTTTTGGCCTTTTGGAAAAATTTCATATTTTTCTCCGTAGCCCTGCACCCCCGCAACCACTGGGGTGCGGACACATGTCCGGGTGGGTGCACGGGTCCACGCAAACCTTTTTAACTTTTGCCACAAATTCCTAAATTTCTCCACCGCTCCGCCCACTTGCGTCCAATCGCAGGACGCCATGTGGCACCTTTAGCCAGGGCAGAGATTTGGAGGAAAAATCCCCTTTGAAAATGTTGGGTTTGGACTAAGGGAAAAATTCCCAATTTTCACTTGACACGTGGCATAGCATTCCTTGGTGGAGGCACGTGTTGATTTTTACCATTGGGCTTTTTGCCTAAAAATTTCTAATTCTTAATTTTCCCCGTTGGTCCCTGTCTCCCCGCACAAATTGGAACGCGCCACATGTCCCCCTTTGTCAGCCCCGCAGGTGTGTAGAGGTGTTTTATGCCTTGTGCCAAAAGAAAGGAAAATTCTTAGTTTTCCTCCCTGCTCTACCAACCCACCTAAAAGGAAAAAAAAAAAATTCTCCCTAAGCCCGCGAACTTCCCAAGGGAAAATTTCTCTTGAAAACTCCGCCGCCCCATAACTTGAGTTTTACAAGGAGTTAGAAGGACTTCTTTATATGGTTGGAAAGGTGAAGAAATTTCCTATCCAGTGAGCATGATTTAGGAAAGTTTTAATGAATCTAAGTGTGTGAAAATTCAAATTGAATCCTGTAATCCTGTTAGGGTAGGGAGGAGTGAGAATTGACTCTCCTAACCTAAGTGATGAATTTAATCCCTTTTTTTGACTTTGTGCTTGTTGTGAGATAATCGATAAAAAAAAACATTTTTGTAAGTCAATCTTGAATGTTAAACCTAAACCTGATTTGTGATAACTATGACCTTGTAACCTTCTTTGCAAGCACCCTTTAATACATATATATATATATAATATATATATATATATATATATATATTCCATAATTTTCCTAGCTAAAACTAGTTTTTTTCTTGGTCTCAAGTGGTAGTATGAAGTGGGCACATTACTCTTGCTATCAGAGTCAGTGGTTCAAAATCTTGGACCATTGGGCAGACTAGAAAACTTGAGAACTTGAAAACTTTAAACCTAGTACAACCTGATTGAACCTAGAAAGTAGAACTATAATGAAAATTTGAACATGATTTAGTAAACTTAGGAAAGTGAAGAAGAGAGCTTAACAAGTGAACTGAAATAACTCTCGCTTTGGTCTGTGCATGAGGCTCAGATGGAGCAAGAGGAACATTCACAGAGGCTTGGAGTCACCACCTCCACCACTGCCACCACCACCACCGGATTAGGGTGTAGAAGCCATTCTACCTCATATTCTATAGACCCTCAGAATGTTAATGCCACTCTACATGGAGGATCAGTAGGAGGGCATTTAGGTAGACATGATAGAGTTATTTCTATTGAGGGACATGCACCTCCTCCACTCAGTGAGGAGCATAGAGGAGAGAACTCCCATGTGGAGTTAGTCAGAGTAGATTCACCACCTAGGAGGCAGGGTGATAGAGTCCCGGAGCATAGAGAGATGTCTCAGAGCCCTAGCCTTAGAGATGAGCTTATAGAGAGGCTTAGAGGCTGATCAAACCACTGTAGCGGATCACATTAAGGAGATCATGAAGCTTAGGACATCACATTATTTAGGTGATACAGGTGGATTTCAGGCAGAGGCCTGGCTAGTGAGCTGGAACAGTTTCTTCAAGCTTTGTCCTTGTTTTAACAACACAAAAGATCATGTTGCGATCCATCTACTAAGGGATGGAGTATCAGTATGGTGGAGGACAGAGGAGTAAAAGCTTCATGTGGATTTAGAGATAGTGACTTGGGAGCTATTTGAGGATAGGTTCAAGAGCAGGTATCTTATCATGGAGGTTCATCCAGTAGATTATTGACGAGTTCCATGACCTCCAACAAGCTACCCTTTCTGTAGCAGAGTATGAAAGTAGATTTCTAAATCTACTTCAATATGTAGATTATATGCAAGATGAGAAGGTGTGGATTCACAGGTTCATCTGGGGCCTGAATTTGGACATTGGAGGGGCAGTACAAATTAACTGCCCACAGACATTAGTGGAGGCCGTCGGGAAGGCCTATATTACAGAGGATACTTGGGGTAAAACCCAATAAGCTAGAGATTGAGTCAAGTAGTCACATTCAACAATATGTAGGATGGCAGATTGAGAGGTTCAGTACCTCTTCCTCATGGTGGGTCAGCATTCAGCATATTAATCCTTAAAGCCACAGTAGTAGCAGTAGCAACATTAGTCTCACCCACCATATAGACCTCCATAAAGAGATGATACATAAAGAAGTTAGAGCATGGGGCCTCCTCCTAGGGATCCCATCTAGACACAGGGTGGACTTAGAGCTCAGTCAGCTAGAGCTCACCAGTAGAGGCCATAACAGACTACATCCAGATCATCAGGATCCACACCACAGGTTTCTATGGCACCTACTAGAGGTGTTTAACTCCTTAGATAGGATCAGGTGGCTATTTTGGATGTGGAGTAGCTGGACATTTTTGGAGATATTTCCCTCGAAACCATAACAAGGGTAAGGCACCAGTTTCTGAGCTGATAGTTGGTGATATGGGGTATACAGCCATATGATCTATGTAGTGGTTGAGAACTACCAGGTAAGAGCACCAGATCACAGTCATTAAGACCATAGGTAGCATTGGTGGTATTCCTATCTCTATATTGATTTGATTCTGGTTCTTTTAATTCTTTCATTGCACCCTCCTTAGGAGAGCAATGTAGGTTGGAGGCTGTTAGACAGGGTCTTAGTTCGGATGTCGAGATGGCTTCTGGAGCCAAGATATTTTTGGACTCCTTAGTTAAGGAGTGTGTAGTGGATTTGGGACCTTTCACCTCTACTTTAGATATTTGTATTCTTCCCTTGGGGTCATATGGAGTTATATTAGGCATGGATTGGTTATTTACACATAGGGCTAGGATGGATTGCTATCACAAGACTATAACTTGTGCGGATGATCTTGGAGTTGAATTGGTGATTACAAGGGTTAGGAGACCTGTTTCTATTCATACCATTTCTGTTATGTAGCTTAAGCAGTGTGTGCGATGGGGTTGTCAGATGTATGTTGTTATGGTTAGTGACAGGTCAGAGGATGGGTCTAGTGGACCATCGCTAGATGATCATCCCATCTTGAGAGAGCTTTCCAATGTTTTCCTAGGGAAGCTATCGGGATTACCACCCCCACGTGAGATTAATTTCCATATAGACCTAGTCCCAGGAGTAGAGCCTATCTCACGGGCACCTTATCAGATGACCACCCTAGAGCTTTGTGAGCTCAAGTTATAGCTTGAAGGCCTTTTAGAGAAGGTTCTTATCCATCCTAGTGTATCCCCTTGGGGTGTACCAGTGATTTTTGTGAAGAAGAAGGATGGATCTTTGCGGTTGTGTATTTATTACCGTCAGTTGAACAAAGTGACAATCAAGAATTGTTACCCTCTTCCTCACATTAATGACTTGTTTGATCAGATGAAGGGAGCCATGGTGTTCTCTAAGATTTATCTCAAGTTGGGATACCATCAGTTGAGGATTTTGGAGGCAGACATTCATAAGACACCTTTTGCATGAGGTATGGGCACTATGAGTTCATAATGATGCCTTTTGGTTTGATGAATGCCCCTGCAATGTTCATGAGTTTGATGAATGGGGTATTCAGAACCTTTTTAGATAACTTCATGCTCATATTCCTTGATGAAATTATGGTATACTCACGTACATGTGAGGAGCACGAGGGGCACCTTTGATAGGTTCTTCAGTGTCTTCATGAGCAGCAGCTTTACGGGAACTTGGAGAAGTGTGCTTTCTTCCAGATAGAGGTGCAGTATTTGGGACATGTTATTTCCGGGGAAGTTATTGCAATCAATCCTTCCAAGATTAGAGTCATTATGGATTAGCCAGCACCCACTACAGTGACTGAGGTACACAGCTTCATGGGTTTAGCAGGATACTACCAGAGATTTGTTCAAGACTTCTCTCGGATTGTGCACCCTATCACTTCCCTCCAGAGGAAAGGGAAGAAGTTCATTTAGATTAATAGATGTGAGGAGGCCTTTAGGAAACTGAAGGAGTGCCTCACTAAAACACCCATTCTTGTAGTGCCAGATCCACAGGGTGAGTTCTTTGTATGCACAGATGCTTCTTTAGCAGAGCTTAGGGGTGTGTTGATGCAGGATGACAGGGTTATAGATTTCAAGTCTTGCAAACTCAAGTATCACAAGATTAATTATCCTACCCATGACCTTGAGCTTATGGAAATTGTGTATGCCTTGGTTAGATGGAGACATTTCCTTCTTGGACAGAGATTCACACTCAAGACAAATCATTTGAGTCTTCGCCACCTCTTCATGCAGCCCAATCTAAACGCTCATCAGCAGCGTTGGATGGAGTTGCTTTGTGAGTATGACATGGAGATAGAACATGTGAAAGGGAAGGATAATGTGGTAGCAGATGCTCTCAGCAAATGGAGACATCTAACTATGGACACTACAGTGAGTACAGACTTACGGAGCAGGATTCTTCAACAGCTTCCTCTTGATAGCTTCTACATGACAGTACAAGCAAGGATAGAGTCACAGATACCCCGTGAGGGGAAGTTTGATAGTTTCACCTTGGAGGAAGATGGTCTTCTCAGACACAGAGGCTAGATATATGTTCCTAGAGATGGAGGATTGATGCAGGACATCTTGGTAGAGGCACATCATGCACCCTATTCAGCCCATCCCGAGGAGAAGAAGATGCACGCCACTTTGCGATAGTTGTATCACTAGAGAGGACTTCGTCGAGATGTAGCTCGGTTTGTGTCATGGTGTTTAGAGTGCTAGAGGGTTAAGGCCAAGCATCAGCATCCAGTAGGTCTTCTTTATCCTCATGCCATACTAGAATGGAAGTGGGACACCATTTCCATGGATTTCATTGTTGGACTACCTATGTCGAGATATCACCATGATGTCATTATGGTCATTGTTGATAAATTGACAAAAGTGTCTCACTTTTCACCAATAAAGACCACTTATATAGCTAGAGTAGTGGCATGAGTATATTTGGATGAGATCATCAAGTTACATGGGATTCCACGGAAGATCATTTGTGACCGCTATCCTTTGTACACTTCACACTTCTGGACTACCATGTAGTATGTCCTCGGGACGAGGGTTAATTTCAGCATGGCATATCATCCTGAGACAGATGGTCAGACTGAGTGAGTAAATCAAATTTTAGAGGATATGCTCAAGATGTACATGATGGATGAGTAGTCTAAGTGGGAGGAGTACATGTACTTAGTGGAGTTTTCCTAGAATAATAGTTTTTATAGTTCTATAGGCATGGTAACTTTTCAGGAATTGTATGGTAGGGAGTGCAAGACACCCCTTAGCTGGGACATGTTGGAGGATAGAGTATCTCTTGGGTCAGCTCTTTTGCAAGACATGGAGCAGCAGGTAGTGTTGATCAGGTAGAGATTGTAGGAGGCACAGGACAAGCGGAAGAAGTACGTGGATCAGCATAGGATTGATCATAGCTTTGATGTGGGCATGAAGGTGTTCCTTCATGTTAGACCACACAAGAGCCCTATCCGCTATGGAAAAGGTTCTAAGTTAGCTCCTAGATTTGTTGGTCCTTTTGAGATCTTGGAG
Source organism: Taxus chinensis (assembly GCA_019776745.2). NCBI lineage: Eukaryota > Viridiplantae > Streptophyta > Pinopsida > Cupressales > Taxaceae > Taxus > Taxus chinensis. The sequence goes on along the minus strand of CM034151.1, from coordinate 210,589,013 downwards.
TGTATTGGCCCTTTGGCCTACCGTCTAGCATTGCCACCCAGCTTGTCTTGCATACATGACGTGTTTCATGTTTTTGTCCTTAGGAGGTACATTACAGATCCTTCTCATCTATTGGACTGGACATCATCGTAGGTGCAGGATCAGGGGTAGGTGACAGTGGAGCCCATCTATATCATAGATTCAAAGGCCCTGGGCCTTTGAGGTAGAGAGATTGATTAGGTACGGGTGTAGTGGGACATGTATGATGAGACTGCAACCAATTGGGAGGATGCTACTATATTACGAGTGTAGTTCCCACATATGTTCTAGTGACTTCTAGGAGGAAATCTAGTCTAAGGGGAGGGGGATGTAGTGCCCACTCTCCTTTGACACTATTTAGATACTGATCTTGCTACTGTTGATCTCATTCTGGACATTATTATGTTTATTTTAGTATGATTGGTTAGATTTTAGATCATGGACTAGTATTGATCTGGATTCATCTATTATGATTACTGATTGTGGGAGACATTATTATATATGGATGATGATGTACTGCTTGACATGGACAAGTTATTTATGTGGATTTTTAGACATGTGACATTTGATATCATGGGTAGGTCTAGTATAGAGATTCATGGGATAACGATATAGTGGAAAAATTAAATCTAAAATAAAAATGTTAAATTAATGATGTTGTTGTGATTTGTGTATTTAGATGATTTTGAAATATTATTTATATCATTTTGAATGTTTGATGCGGCCACGAGGCTAAAGGAGGTATTGTTAGTTTGCAAGTTGAAAATCACAACAATGTCGGGGGACTAGAGACTAACCATATTGAAATTCTGGGTGAAATCAACAAGGTCACCATGGCAACTATGTAATGTGTTTGTGTGTTGTGTTATGTTAGAGATCCCCATGGTGAGGGATTTCTATTATATGTGACCAGGGGATATGTGTTTTATTTATGTGTTTCTTTTTATTATTGTTGTATGTATTTTTTTTATTTGTAATGTGTTCTTTTCATTATTTAATTTACTTGTGAAAATTTTAATGAAATAGTCATATAGTTAAACTTTACATAAATTTAATTGGGATGTGGAATGTAAATAATAAGGTGTTACTTGGTTACTAATTAAATTGCATTTATATTATGTATAACCATATTTTAAATAAATAAATCATTATGTCCAAAAAGTATGTAATAAATGGAGTCATAGGTATTAATGCATTTTGTAAGAATCTGTAAGAGGATGTAAGAGATGTGTAAGTGATGTGTAGGTTGAGTAAGTCAGATTTTAGAGTGTAGAGTACTCCATCCTCTTTGAAATTCGGATTTGATCTTGGAAGCCAAAATTGGAGGCTTGTGGGACAAGTAAAACTTGTCCCACACCTCTTAAAATCATCCACTAACCATGCCTATGGTTTTGGAGTCTAAATTAATCTTTTTTATTGTATTTTGATTGGATTATGTGTAAGATTTATTGCACTTCCCCTTACATATTTTAATGCATTCCTTTTTGGGAGTATGGGTTGAATTGGGTATGTAAGTGACTTTGTCATATTTTATTTATGGTGATTTGTTGTTGATGTTGACTTCCTCTTGGGGTTGAGGAAGAATGATGTGGCTTCCCACTTGGAATCCACATCATCCTCTCCCCTCCCTCTCCTTTAAAAATTTCAAATTCCTCTCTCATTGGACGTTGAAACTTTGCTCTCTCTCTTCTTGGGTGGAATTTGATTGTTGTTGGAGCGTGCTTTGTGGAAGGAGCTTGGAAAAAAAATCTCCATTATGGAGAGGTAGGAACTTGTTCTTTTCTTTTAATATGTTGTTTTTCCCTCTTCTTGCATGCATTATTGAATGGTGTTTGTGTTGCATTCTTGGTTGGATGGGTAGAATTCTTAGGGCAAGGTGTAGGAGAAGACTATGGTGTTTCATATGGGGGGCATTAGGGATTTCCAAAGGCACTTATTCTTTGTGGAGGGAGTGTTGGTTTGGGATCCACCTAGGAAAATAAATTGGTTGTATTTCTTACTTTGAGGTGAGCATAAGGGATATACTTGGGGGGGGCATAAGGAGGGGTTGGGAGCTATAAGGTTTTTGGGATTTGATGTTTTATATGGTGGTTTGCATTTGGTGGATGCCCAATTCCAACTTGGGAGGCATAAAGAGACGCCCATAGCTCTTGCTCTTGTTTGGTTTGCTTGAAGAAGCCTTTGTGTTGTTTGAAATGTTTAAATTCAGTTGGGAACTGTTGTCTTGTTTTGAATAGTCCATTTTTTTTTCTATGTATGTGGAAAGAAATGTGCTTGTATGTGAAAGAAGCCTTTGTTGCCATGGGTTGTTATTCATGCTCCATTTCAATATGGTTGGGGCTCAGGGGCCAATGGGGAAAGATGGCTTATCCTTTCCCATTGGATGTCTTGGTTGGGTGGAGAGTGTTTCCTTTCCCCCTTCCTTGTTGTGATCAAGTTGCAGAGAAGAATAAGAAGAAGAAAAATCAAAATTGGACAAAATCTTACAAGTTGGAAATTGCCAGTTTTCAAATTAAAAACCTTGTAGATAAATTTCTTAAAATTGACCCTAAAAACTCCATCAAAATCCAAATTTTATAATTTTTGTGTGAAGAGGACTCTAAGAGCGTTCTGGAAAGTCCTTTTTTTCCCAAAATGGAGTTTCCTATCAAAAGATATGGCCATTTGAAGTTTTACTTCAAAAATGGTCATCCAAAATTAATCTATGTAAAAAAAATTTAAATTTTAACCTTGGAAAAATTTCCTCAAAAAGCCCACGGCCCCACCACCCTCTCATCCAATCATATCATGCCACATGGCACTGGGAGGGGTGGCCCTTTCGAAACTTAACCCTTTTGAAAAAATTTGGCCTTGGGAAAATTTTCCCAATTTTCAATGCAACCATGTGGCCCCGTAGCCAATCACGTGCTGACACATGGCTAGACGGGCATGTGAAAGAAATTTGAAACGTTAACTTTTGGCCTTTTGGAAAAATTTCATATTTTTCTCCGTTGCCCCGCACCCCTACAACCACTGGGGTGTCAACACATGTCCAGGTGGGTGCACTGGTCCGTGCAAACCATTTTAACTTTTGGCACAAATTCCTAAATTGCTCCACCGCTCCGCCCTCTCGCATTCAATCGCAGGACGCCACATTGCACCTTTAGCCAGGGTGGAGATTTGGAGGAAAAATCCTCTTTGAAAATGTTGGGTTTATACTTAGGGAAAAATTCCCAATTTTCCCCCGCAACCAATAGGCACTTGACACATGGCATAGGGTTCATTGGTGGAGGTGCGAGTCAATTTTCACCATTGGGCTTTTTGCCTAAAAATTTCTAATTCTTAATTTTCCCCTCCAGTCCGCATCTCCCCACACAAATTGGAATGCACCACGTGTCCCCCTTCATCGGCCCCGTAGGCATGCGGAGGCATTTTTCACCTTGTGCCAAAAGAGAGGAAAATTCTCAATTTTCCTCTCCACTCCGCCAACCCGCCCAAAAGGAAAAAAAATTTCTCCCTAAGCCCGCGGACTTCCCAAGGGAAAATTTCTACCAAAAACTCTGTCACCCCATAACTTGAGTATTACAAGGAGTTAGAAGGAATTCTTTATATGGTTGGAAAGGTGAGGAAATTTCCTATCCAATGAGCATGATTTAGGGAAGTTTTGATGACTATAGGTGTGTAAAAAAATCAGGTTGAATCCTGTAAGCCTATTAGGGAAAATAGGAGTGAGAATTTACTCTCCTAACCTAAGTGATGAATTTTATCCCTAGTTTTGACCTTGTGCTTATTGTGAGATGTCGTAAAAAAAAATCATTCAACGGGTCAATCTTTTTTGTTAACCTAAACCTGGTTTGTGATAGCTAGGATCTTGTAACCTTCTTGTAAACACCCTTTACAAAAAAAAATTCCATAATTTTCCTAGCTAAACCCAGTATGTTTCTTGGTCTCAAGTGGTAGTTTGAAGTGGGAACGACAAGATAGAAGGTGTCGATTAACAAAAGGTCATTACTTAGGGTATGTTTTGAATAGGGTACTTAATTAATTAGCATAAGGCAATCAATTAATGACAATGGAAGAGAAGATGAGCGTTATTGACAATATGTCGTCAATTTGCACGAAAAGAGATAATTAGCATAATTTAAGTATTTAAATTTCTTAGGCGTAATCATAGGTGTCTATAGCCGTGTTAGAAACTTGATAAGCTATTGAATGAGGAGGGTCATATAGGGACCCATTGCGGTGGAGTGTACACACATTCATTGCATATTAGTCATTAGTAAAGGTGATTGGTGGGCAACCATGAGCATGCCAATGAGAGATGTTTGGAACTTAAGCGGGTGAATAATCATTATAAATTGAAATACAACCAAAAGTCATATGAAATGTCAGTAAAGAGTGATGAGAATTAATTTTTCTGCCAATGTAATCAAGCCAATAATTTCAAGGTGTGAGTGGAGAGTTATGAGGGGTGCGTGCAACAAATACTGTTAGATGGAAGACACAAACCACAAGATGTCATAGTGGGAAAATGGCCATAATAGAGATGTGGTTAATGAAGAGGTAGTAAAATTTCATTTATTCTTATGTTGAACCTATACAAAATTTCATGTGTACAAATATTTTCTAGGAACAAGGAGTCGACAAGGATTTGTTGCCAAAAGGATCAATTGATGAATAATGTGCATCTAAAAGGAGGCAATGGAGTTACGGCCCACAAAGGAGAATATAAAATAGTATCGACACTATGGACATATCCTCTATATAATACCATGTCATTGTTGGGTGGAGGGTTCTTGATCCTATACTCTCCTAGACCGTCGACCACAAAGGTTTCTTCAAAATAAGAATTGTCTACACCAAGAGGAGTAAAATTGAGTTGCTAAATGATTCATTAGTAAGTTCTTTAGCATCAAACTTGTCCTCAGAATCATCAATGTGAGCATCATCTTATTGTGTGGAACTATCAAATATGTTAATAGGTGGCATGGTATTCAGAGGAGTAGAAGGTGCCACAGCTGGTGGAGATAGAACACTAGCAGGGAAAAATACTGTAGGTGAAATAATGGCTATTTTGTGAGTGGATATAGCTGGAGCATTGTAAGTGGTAGTAGGAGATTGTGAAGTTCTAGATTGACCAATTTCATATTAACTGATGTTGTTGTATGGAATGAGTTGCGAAGGTGGTATGGGAATAGCAGTAATGGGATCAATGCGACAATATTTAAATGGCTCAGGATTAGTAATGATGGTATGTTCATAATGATCATGTAATAACTTGACACATTGATGAAAATTAGATGTAACAATGTACATTATATGAATCCATGGCCTCCCTAATAAGATATTAAACTAAAAGGAGGAATCGATAACATATAATTAAGTAAGAATATGCAATGAGATAGTCCCTATAGATGAGCAATTGGTAGAGTCATAACCGTGAATGAGGGTAGAATTCTTATAACTTAAATCATCGCTAATACCCAATTTCTTTAAGAGAGAGTGAGAACATAAATTAACAGCTAATCCATTATCAAAGATGACTCTTTTAATATAAGTAGTGTTAATAACAACAGTGATAAGCAAAGGATCGCATGGATCAATTTTAGAAAAAGGTGGCATATCCTCATTAGTTAATGATATAACATAAGGTAAGTTACAAATAGAATGTATAAGATGTGAAAATTCCATGGAGGAGTTACCACTTTCAATGTGAATGGAATGAAGGGAAGCTTCGAGTGTATTATGATTATCTGGTGTGTTACATAATAATTCACAAAGAGAGATATTAGCAGGGGTATTTTTAAGTTTTTCAATGATGTCATAGCCTTTATAGGTTGTAGGAGGATCTTCTGGAATAATGGGTGATGGAATAGACACTGGTGGAGCCGTAGGTGGATTAAGACAAGTATGACAAGTAGTAAGTACATTAATAGATGAATCAACCTTAGGCATGTCAAAGAGAGGAGGGTGTTGTGTGCACACATGCCTAAAATCAGTAACAGTAGTAACTATGCCTAAGACTTTAGTGGGTGCATAGGTAGGATAAGAAGATTGAGCCATAACTTGATAATGAGATGACATGGTAAAAAATTTAGTGTTGAAACTGTCGAGGTCACCAAAATGATTAATTAAAAATTAACTAACTATATAGTTTAAGGATAGTTAATCTAAGCTATGAACAGGTGTAGTAAAGTAAATAAAAATAGTAAATAAGTATACAAGAAAGATAAATAACTATGCAAAGGAGTGGCTAACCCTAACATGTAAGAAGGTAGAGGAAAGAACTCAGTTGATTCGATGAAGTACTAGACCTGTGTCACAGGGGTGACTAGAAAATTGGGGAGTAGGAATGAATATGTAGAAGTATTAAAAAGTATGGATCCTGAGGATCTGGCTAGATTACAGTGCCTTGAGGAGGACAAGGGCACTCTAGTTTACAATCTGGGTGCGCTGGTCTATGTAAAATCTATGAAATTGGTCTTCACTCATTCAGAAGATTCCCCAAAACCCTCATTGTGTGTTGCATAAACTTTTTTTTCCTGCACTAGATGTCACTAATACTCCAAGATAAATAAGAAACATGCAAGACCCCAAAACAAGCATCAAACCCAAAAAAATTAATAATGCATATGAATGGGTTGAAATGGACTCATCTTCCACAACAGTGGACTTACTAACTCAACAATGGACTTACTAACTCAACATTGCACTACATCTTAGATCTGATGCAGTTATATTTGCAAGTGTGTGAGAACATTCCCTAGGTTTCTCTTGTCCCAGTCATAATTTGTGAAGTGCCGAGCTATAACTATGTGTAGAAAATTTAGTTGAATGTGTGCATGGAATATAATAGAATCCCTCCCCTTGTGAAGTGTGATACAGATGTTCTAGCCTTATGCCTTGATGATGGATCTATGTGGATGCAAGTGATCTCTAATGCAATAGATGGATGTAAATCTAGATGGAGTTATGGTAGTAAGTGATGCTAGGTCCCTCATTATGCTCTCATAAATTTATATTTATAGGGTTCTCTTGATCTAATTTCATAATTAACCCTGAAAATTGCTGACCACAAGAAAGATAAAGATGCCAAATGGCTAGAAAGAGCCAAAAACATTGCAAGAAAGTGTAATAAAAACCGGGGCATCCCTGGTGGGACCAAGTCACCCATGGGCACCCCAGTACTATTGTGGGTGCCCCACTCAAGTCTAAAATAATGATAAATGACTCAAAAAGACTGGGCATGTGGATGAAAATGGGTGGTAATGATGAAATAAAATTTAAAAAAATGGCCAAAATATGGGGGTTAATTAGTACTCTCTTCAGTCAAGAACCTTATAAATAGTAGTATGTGACCAGGATAAATAATGTCTAAAGTGCATGATTTTCTGACGGTCCTACGAAGAAAAATCCCAAGGAGAAATTGTATTTGAATATCGGGTTCACAAAATGATTAAACTAAAATGGAAACATAATAGTAAAATATAGATTTGATAGAAGAAGTAAATAACATATAAATGAATAAATGAAATAACCCAAGCAATCTAACAATGAAATATGAAACCCTAATGTGCAAAGAGGGTTAGAAAGGCCTTATCTTATTCACCGAGATTGTGGGACTGTGTCAGAGTGGATACCTTAGAAAGGAGGAATAAATTATCGCATAGGGACACAAGAAAATGCACATATGAGTTGTCTTGCCATGTTGGGGCACTTCGAGAAAGACAGGGATGCCTGGGATGCCCTAGTCTATGGAAATGACCATGAAACATCCTCTAAGGTGTCACTGAATGATCACATGTGTTTGTTTCTTGTCGCATTAATGTCATTGAACCTCGTTTGATGTCACTGTAAATTAGAGATGAAGGAAACACCTACAGAACCCCGAAAAAAGCATCAAAACCATTAAAAAAATATGTATATGAAGGGGTTAGACTGTCCTCAATTTCCAAATGGATGGACTTATCACTGAGTGTTGTACTACATCTCAAGACCAATGTAGTTCTTATTGTGTGTTTAAAAATTGTTCCCTCGGTGATCTTGCACTAGTCGCACTTTATGAGTAGCGAGTAATAACTAGATGTAGAATGTAAGTAAATGGTGCATGGAATAGACTAAATTTCCCTCCTATGAAGTGTAATGCAGGAAAAACCAACCCTTTTCCCTTGTGATGGAGCTAGATGGATGCAACCTTAGGTGGATATACTAGTACTTAGTCATTGGTCCTTTATTATGGTCTCATAACTTTATATTTATATGGTTCTCATATAATTTCATAATTAACCCCAAAAATGTCGACCACCAAAAATATAAAAAGCTCAAATGACTGTAAAGTGCCCAAAAAGTGAGAGTAAAGTGTAAAAAGTATCAAGGCTCCCCAGAGGGGACCAGGGCACTTGGGGTGCCCCAGTCCTAGCTGGGCACCCCAATCAGAGTGGGAAAAATATAGCATGATAGAACCAACTGGGAAAATATAGGAGAAATACCAAAAGTAACAACAACAAGCACAGTAAAATGGCCAAAGACATGGGTTAATTAATATTATTTTTCACTTGATAACCATATACATAGTAGTATAAAGCTTGGACTAAATAATTACCCAAAGTGTGTGATTTAGTGACTACAAGAATTACGAAAAGTGGCATATTAAATCTACATCAGTTGTAAAATCCGTGAGTAATAATAGTAAGTAGCTCAAAATGAATTCATATAATGGTTATAATTTATGAGTGGCTTACTGCCCATGCGTTAATAAATAGAAGATGGTGTCACACATTTGTCATTAATGTAGCTCCCCATAAATATAATTAAAATTACCTCAAATAATAATGTGTTATCATTATCATTACACTTTTCAATTTTATAATAATTCACATGATTCAATGTCAAATACATTTTTCTATATTTTCATAATTCACACGAATTTGAATTAAATGCATTAGTGTTTTGATCTTGTAAATGTAGTCATAGTGAATTATATATAATGAAAAGTTAGATTTCTCTCTTTTCTCATCCTGTACTACTTAAAATTTAGATTTTCCCATTAATATTTGTTATTTCTGTTTACCCAGTCACTAGTGACCCACTATGGCTTACATTCCAACGAGCTTATTGCATAAAATATTTTATGCCAGCGATACTGAATTAGACTTCATCAATCATGTCTTAACCTTGCCTAATCCCATGGATTCAGTGGATGATTTTTCTTCTATTGATAGTGTATGTTTTGGTTTTTTGTTAGGCTATCTAGTATTACCCCTATCTTACAAATGTATAAGTTCCTCATTCAAAATATTATTCCTAAATAATATTCATGTTTTACTTCTGAGGATTACCTTTTCCTAAATCCTATTTGGAAAAATTTCCACCCAGAAGTTATGGAGTAGGAGGTGCACACCTTGGCCTAGATTCTCTAACAAAATTTGTTTCCGAGTTGATAAGAAAGTAGGAATATTAGAGCAAATGTTGTGCAATGTATTCAAACATAGAACTATGAGAGTGACATTGTGCTCGAGGGAGAACTCTAATTCACGATTATTGTGGGGAAGGGAAGTACAACCCTTACTCTATGGTGGAAAAATGATACAAGACTGGTTGGCCATGCCTAAAGGGAACGTTGACATTCTGAAGGTTTTAACTGGACCTCCTCCATCCCAGAGGAGTTTGATTGAAAAGGGGATGTCTGCATCCTATATTAATCAAATTTTTTACGTATTTCAGGCCATGGATGATTACAAGGGATTTAATGAAAGGAAGGAGAGTCTACTCTCTAGCTCTGCACTAGTCATGTGTTTTCTTTCTCGTATGGAACTGTGAGAAAGAATGGTTTTATATAGCTACATAATGTATATCTATTTTGTCGATTTCTAAGTGTATATATATAAGTTTCAAGGGTGAGGGCCCCAATAGCTCCCTCTTCTATTATGCAAAAAAATAAAACATTAACAGGTGAAACAATGAAACAATAACTTGGTTCATATCTCGTTCTCTATTGCAGCCATTATTTTTGTTAATGTTTAGTTTTGGGACTGTTGTAACATTTTATTATTAATAGAAGCATTCTCAAATTTTTTAAAAATACTAAAATTACTCTTTTTTCTTGTCAATATTTGGTGGTTGCAATAATTTTACAGTTGGAATAATTTTCAAAATTAAATTAATCTTAATTATCTCATCTTCTATAAGAATATAACATGTTCCACTATTCATCTATATGAATTACAATTTGTTGTAAATCAAAGTGACATGTAACTATTTTTTATGTTTATTGGTTACTTTTTAAGAAATGAAACGTTTTGGGCCTTATTTCAATTTTTTTTAAAAATTATGTTTTAAATCCAAAAATTCTTGTAGTGAGACATAAACTAACATGACAACTTCACTTTATAAAATAGATGAGTATTAACTAGTCACTTCAATTTTCAAAAAATGGATTTAGACTTTTATTTCAATTAAAAAGGAAAGAAAATCCAACATTTAATACATATGACAAGACAATATTTATTATTAAGATTTTATTATATATATGATAAGACAATTTTCAACTATTAACATTTTTATATTTTGTAATTATATTTTCATATTTAATAAATTATCAAGATTTCATTAGATAATACTACAAATTAAATATATAATACTGACATATATAATATATAAACTATCAAGATTTCATTAGATCTGATATGACAACTTCACTTTATAAAATAGTTGAGCTTAAACTGATCACATTAATTTTTGAAAAAGGGATTTAGCTTTTGCTTTCACTTTAAAAAGAAAGAAAAACCAACATTTAATACATATGACAAGACAATATTTATTATTAATATTTTATTAGATATATGAGAATATAATTTTCAACTATTAACAGTTTTTTATATTTTTGTAATTATATTTTCATATTTAATAAATTATAAAGATTTCATTAGATAATATTACAAATTAAATATATAATATTGACATATGTAATATATAAATTATCAAGATTTCAATAGATAATACCGACATGACAAGACTATATTAATTATTAAGATTTTATTAGACATATGAGAAGACAATTTTCAACTATTGAATTTTTTTATATTTTGTAATTATATTTTCGTATGTAATAAATTATCAAGATTTCTTAGATAATACTATAAATTAAATATAGACTACTAACATATATAATATATAAGTTATCAATATTTCATTAGATAATAATGACATGAAAGCTTCAGTTTATTAAATAATTGAGCATTAACTAGTCACATCAATTTTTGACAAAGGGATTTAGCCTTTGCTTTTAATTAAAAAAGAAATATAATCCAACATTTAATACATATGACAAGACAATATTAATTATTAAGATTTTATTAGATATATGATAAGATAATTTTCAACTATTGCCAATTTTTAATATTTTGTAACTATATTTTCATATTTAATAAATTATCAAGATTTCATTAGATAATACTACAAATTAAATATAAAATACTAACATGTATAATATATAAATTATCAAGATTTCATTTGATAATAGTGACATGACAACTTTACTTTATAAAATAGTTGAGCATTAACTAGTCACGTCAATTTTTGAAAAAGGGATTTGGCCTTTTCTTTCAATTAAAAAAGAAATAAAATCCAACATTTAATACATATGACAAGACAATATTTATTAGTAAGTTTTATTATATATATGAGAAGATAATTTTCAACTATTGACAATTTTTGATATTTTATGATTATATTTTCATATTTATTAAATTATCAATGGGGTTAATGTTTGTTATGAATGGTGTTGGCATTTGTTGCCATTTTTCTGTAAATCCTTTCTCATGCCAAGCCTAGTATGCTTTTAAGTATACATTTTTCCATTGCACTCTTTAGCTTTAAAAAATTTCATCTTAGACACTTTCATTGTAAACATTACATGTACTCAGATATGCATTACATTTGGTAGAAAATTTAACAAAAAATAATCTTCAACAATGTCACCGTGAAATATTTTCTTTATCCCTACTAATGTCTCTATCATATTTATTATATAATCATCTAATTTCCTCCCATGCATCTCCTACCACATAGGAAGGAACTTTCCATTTCACGGATCTTGTTTATACTTAATCAATTATGATAAACTTCAAAAAAATAGAGCAATTGTAAATATGAAAAGTTCTTTAACTTCTTTATCTTTGAAAATAGAAATGTTGCAATACTCTCTTTTGCTTGGTAATTGATAAAAACTCTTCAAGTGACTTTACAATTCACAATTTCATTCTTTTGATAACCTTTCATGTAATTAACTAATAAGAATATTCTAAGACTAATACTTTGTCAAAAATAATCAGAAGCGAGCCAATAAGACATCTCCAAGTTCTTTTTCATGTTGGTTTCCTTTGTAATAATCATGTTAGAGTGTGAAACATCAGTAAGTACAAAGTCTCCAAATATGTATGGTTTTAATATATCATTTTCTATTAAATTATCTTCCTGTCATGCATGTTTCACTTTGAAGTGTGAACCAATAATGAAACACCACGTACGTACAAATTTCACAATGTCAGACTCTACATATCATCTATTAGCTACCCCGAAGCACAAACCAACAAGAAAGCTCCACACTTATAGTAATAATGTTTTCAAACTTTAGTAAGTGTTTTGAAGATGTTATAACACACGAATGAATAGCTCCCATGTAGTTTCATTTCTTCAAAGAAGTTGGTGTTTGTAATATTCATGAAGTAATTTTCCTGTCAATTTATGAATAGAGAATGAATCAACAAGCTCCATGTAGTTTCATAAATTAATAAGCATTGACGGTTTAACTAACACTATGATGACATTCTGCAAACTGTCACAGACCAAAAATCCTTGTTTCCTTTGCAAACAAATATTACCTTCCAAATTAACCATTCATAATTAGAATTATATGTTCAAACTTGTAACATTTGATAAACATGAAGTAAATTTCTTGAAAATACACAAGAGCGGAGGGAAACATAATCATAGAGGAAAGATAAGGACTGATCTAAATGTGCAACATAGATAAATATGTAGATCAAAGACTACAAATTATTTGGTACCAATACCAATCTTGGAAGTGTTAAGGGACAAGGGTATATAAGTTATAACTACCATATGGTCATGAACTAATTTCTATAGTCTTCACTTCAATCCTTCAAACCTTAACATTTGACAATATGGATCTGAAACTTCGCTTGTGACTGTGCTTAACTATTTATAATGTGATATTTATTATTTATTCTCTTATATAGCCTTCTATAGGCTATTAGGTAAAATATTTTATAAGGCATACCATAGGAAGATAAAATGAAAATGCAAATGCAAAAAATGAAATTAAAGTAAATTAAAACATAGATATTCTCAATGGAATGTTTGGGATATTTTTGAATATATTTCAAATGATGTTTTTGGCATGGTGTAGATAATCTTGCATCACTAAATCTTAAAAATGTCTTATAGTACTAAGTATATTTTTTGGTCATTATAGTGCTAAGTTTTCAAATTTGTTCACATTATAATCTTTATAGTGCCAGTAGGTCTTTATAAGTAGTAAAACAATAAACTAATCATATCTATGACCATGTAAATAGTTTCTGCATATCTACAAATTTCATGACAAACAAATATATACAATGATTAATCAATCAAAATATGTCTAAGAAAATTTTTGTAACGAACCATTACACCAAAACCTCGATGCGTTAGTGAAATCCACACATGAGGATCATAAAATCCCACCACGCTTCCATAGAGCCTGAATTGGGCTAGGTTTGTGCCCGCACTCCCATACGTACGAGCCTCGCTTCACCGATGTTTAGGCACCCCACGGGCCCTGGCTACACGACGTAACCAACCGAGTGGGATTCGAACATGGGTGGTCGCTCTAATACCAAATGTAACGAACCGTTACACCAAAACCTCGAGGCGTTAGTGAAATCCGCACATGAGGATCATAACAATTTGCAACACAATTGAGAAGGTAGTGAATAGAAATTTAAAAACAATTAGTGAACAATCCTTGGACTATCAAGCTGAAAATCTCTTTCTTTATAAACAATTTTCCCCCTTAGAGGGTAAACCACTAGTATAGTTACAATATTACACAAAATTACTACAACTTCCATTCAAGAAATTTGTTACTTTCTATTTTTAAGATTATAAATATATCAATATTAAATCCTAATAATATGAAAGCTAGTGCTTGTTGCTTGTCCATTCTCTACTTAGGTTCTATTGACAATTTTTGCACTTGTGAAAAAATGGTCAACTCGACACTTTGTTACAATGGATGACATCAATGAAACGGACCTAACTAGGAGGGTGAATTACAATTTTATTATGTTCTCAGTTGCAATAATTGATTAAGTACATGTAATCTGCAGCTATGTATGTTGTTATAAACTATAACACCTTACATAGATTGTCATTCCATGTTCATCTTTAGAAAATAAGAACAAAATCCCTGAATGACCAATGCAATGCCTTGATGAAGGCAAGAATTACAGTTTATGTGAGAGATTAAACTCAGTACTAGCAAACAGAGTTATAGTTTTCATGCAGCAGATTCATTTTAAGTTACAGGTACATTAAATCTCATTATCCCTTCATATTTAGATACACTTAACTATGAAATTGAGTTGTTTATTTCATTATAAAATCAATACATGTAATAAATATGAAAAGAGAAAGAAGTATACAACTCAAGTACATAAATTAAATGTTATTTATTCATGAATAATTACAATGTTTCCCACATAAGTCATGGGATGTAACTCATAACTACTGAAGAAAGAAATTCATGTGCATGAAGTTAAAAGGAAAAGAGTATAGAAGAAACCCATCATTTCCTTGGGATTTTCTTATAAGTATTCTTCACTTTAGCTCTAGCTCCATCTTTCATCCATCTCTCCTAGCAGTCACAATGTACCTAAAAATGGAAAGAGAAGGCATCAATTTTGAGCTCAGGGTTTGATCTATGCTCATGTATTATCTAACTACATGGAAATGGCTTTCTTAATATTATAATCATAAGGTACACAAGAGGCTATATACAAAATTGATAACACAATATTTTGCAAGCAGTACATATGATTCCAAGAATCATTACAAGGAAGAAAGAAAAAAGAAAAACTATGGAACATAAGAGAGTCCAAAAAGCCTAAATATTTTCTAACTATTTTCTTAAGTGTGCAGGTAAAGGTTGCAATAAAAGGATAAAATAAAATCATGTCTTATAGTCCTAAATGTTAGATAAAAATTGAATAAAAATAGAGTTCAATAACTTCCATCCTATGCTGCATCGAATTGAAATAACTTAGAAGTACATAATGGTATGAAAGAAGAATGTAACTTAGAGTTCAGTAGTTATTCTAGAAATAGAAGTTACAATGCAGATCATAAGAGAAACTGCATGATCACTTCCATTCAAAGAAGAGAGAAGTCATTTCAAACATTCAAAGGTGCCAATACATGTTTCAAATTTTCAAAGAAGTGAAGTAGAAGAATAAGAATATAAAGGCTGAAATATGAAAGCTAAAGAGTGCAGGTTTTAATCAACTCTAGAACAACTATGATAAAAAATAGTTACCCAAAAGGAATGATAAAGCAACATTCAAGAAATCTCCAACATATTAGTGGTTGACTTATGCAAGGAACGAGTTTTTGTTTCTAACATATTTCATATAAAAGGAAAGTACATTCTTCAAATGTCACAAGTGCAAGTACAACAAAAGTAAATGAAGAAGTATGTACTCATCAAAATAATTCAAGTGTTCTCAAATCATAACACTTCATTACTTACAGTTAGGTATTGTTAAAGATACAATTGTAGATACTTGAGGTCAAATTTAAAAATATGCAAGAATATAGAAACGGTATAGTTGATCAAGTTAAAAGGGCTAGGCCCAGTTTCAACTTCCAAACAAGCTATAAAGTATAATTACAGTTCCTAGAAACATGGTTGCAACATGGACATCATGGTCCAAATAAAGTACTTCATTAATGAAAGGAAAAGAAAGTACATTATTCAAATTTTCAAAGTGAAAATATAGAATTTTTCAGCTATAAAAAATAAATGCACATTTACAAAGTCTTCAGTTTTTAGCATGTATCTCAAAAGCATGACAGAAAATAAAATAGTTAAATCTACCAATGATTTAAGCATAGATAGAGTTGTATTCAAATCAAACTGAAGAAAACAAATCTAACATTTGCAGCAATTACATTTTTAACACCAACTATTCCAGGGTAATGAGAAGTAAAATGCAAGTTTTCAAATAGGTTCCAGAAGAACTACAACTGTATATATATGCACAATCAAGTTAATCGTTTAAAATGGTATAGTTGTATAAACAGTGAGGGAATTTCAAACATTACGAGATGTAAATTTCAAGACTAATCCAGAAATAAAATAACTTTCAAAGCAAAGTGGACATATGTTTCTTACAAAATCTCATATCTCAAAATCAGATTATGCCATCAAAAGAGCAAAGCATCCAACAATGCATAGTTTTCAAAGGAGGTGCATGTACAAATACATAATCTTTAAGAAAATCATTGTGTACAAAGATTGTATCAAATTCAAGACTTGAAGGACAAGAAAAGATACAATAACCAGGTGTTTAAATAAGTAAGATGTAAAGCAAGTTACATCACACTAAAGAGAAGAACCATCTTCCAAGATTGGAGAAGTCATGAAGAAAAAATACACAAAGTTTGAGTAGATATATTAGAAGAATATTTCAAATGATTGATTTCATAATTAAATAAGAGCAAGTCAATAGATTATAGGTGCCGCAAACATCAAGATCATAGATGGGATTTTCAGAATAAGTGAGACGTATTTTTCAATGATCTAATAACTACAAGTCGAGTATCAAGTTTCAAAATCAATCAAGAAGGTATTCATTCCAAATACAGTGTTAAATGCTACATCACTAAAGAATACCAAAATATCATCAAAGTGTTTCAAAAGTAATAGATGTAATGAGGTTACAAGTTAGAAAGAAAATTTCAATATACAATTACAATTTTTCTCAAATATGAGTAACATAGGACTCTAAATGAAGGAAAAATCAACTTGTATTAAAACAAATATATAACTAAGAGCAGAGAAGAGAAGAGGTACATTCTTATCAATGAAGATCAAGGGTGAAATTTTAAGTACTATCGTGCTAGGAATGAACTTTTAAAGTGAACTTATATCCAAGATAGTACAAGATACAAAATGCATGTACACTTTGAAGTGTACTTGGGTAGAGATTGAAATCTTATCAAGATCCTTAAGGATATCCATAACATTCCTGAAACTCAGATTCATAAAAATAGCGACGGCCATATAAGAGCCAAAAAGAGCAAAACCTCATTCAGAATAACAAGATATAAACAATTCTCAAAGCAACAACTCAGTGTGTAAATGTGATAACAAGTTCAAGGTGATACTTGCAAAGTTATTACAGCACTCAAAAAGAAAATGTACTCACCTTAAGGCCAAGATAGAAGAAAATCTGAGTTATAGGTTGAACCAACATCAAATGGCCCCAAGCAAATATTCTTTATTCACTAAACATAAAGTGAACTTACCAAGTACGAATGAAGGAAGAACTCTCTAAGAATTCAAGGTTAAAAAGCTCGATGAAATTCAATGGTGGCTACAATGGGTAAATACTCATGCTCAGATATCCATTCAAGACAAAAAACTGAAGCACAGAGCACAAAAATTGCAAAAATTCATACCCAAAACAAACAGCAGGTAAAGGAAGGTCTTCTCTAGAAGATATCGCTTAAGAACTTGTACAAGACGTAGAAGATGCAAAAAAATGTTCAACCTTATAATTAAATCGGAGCTCGAACCAGAGAAAATGAGGTTACCTAAGAAGCTGATTTGCAATTCTCAGAGAAATATCAGAGCTAAAAGCATCATTCAATGATGTCGAGGAAATCAACTAGGGCTTCGAAACCTTGTTCTTCGAAAAATCTTCAAAATGCTAAAAATAGGGTTTCGATTCCTTTTCATGACCCTAAACTCAACAAGCTTGAAATGCCAACTCATACGAGAAGAATCGATGACAGAATTAAAATATTCAAAGGTATCAATGCAAAACAAAATGAAGTAAGCGTCTTAATTCACCACAAGCTCAAGGACAGATCAAAGATGTACTTATTCTAGATCAATCATATGCCAGAAAATATTATACAGTGTTAAAATCAAGGTTTTAAGCATATGATACAGGGTGATAAATGACAACTAGTAGATCAAAATGACTGACATTCAGTATTCAGTATACATATAAATTTCAAAAGTGAGTAACGAGACCCATCCAATGAACAAAATCTATGAGAGTAGTGGAATTAACTTGATTTCATTCAAAGAATGAGAACCATTTTAAATTTTGCAAGTTACCTCATCAAGGGAGGTTCATTGATTTGAGGATATATATTAGAAAATACTTTATAGACTATGAGCCTTACTTCTTTCTCAAATGTTTTATGAAGTGAAACATTACAAAATTGGTGAAGGATCTTACCATTTTGAAGACTTCTCTGACCCTCGAATTACAGATAAAGTTTCGATGAACTTAGAATGAATTTCCAACTCGAGGGTCTTTTCCATTTGAGAAACACAGAGAAATATAAGTTTAGAGCTCGAATGTATTAAGCTGCAATAGAAATAAAATGACATTGAATAAGTGTTACAGAGCTTGATGAAAACTTACAATATTCTATTTAATGGCAACTTCGAATCACAGGAAGGTTCCAGTTAAAGATCATATTTCAAGCTTCAAGATGCAAAAGAAATAGTGACTACAACTTAAAGCAGAGCCATCAACAATGTACCAAGAGCTCAAAAGTTCGTTTCATGGCTGCAAAACCCTCTCAAAGACAAAAAACCCGAGACAAAGCTCGTAAAATTCTCAAAATGCACCAGATTTTTAGCTTGAAATGCAAATTAATGGCGGTACTAAAATAATTTTTCCAAGGCTTCACCCGCAAAATGAGAGCAAGTGCCAAGTGAAATGATTAGGGTTGAGTTTTATTTTAGCTCAGCAAATATTAACCACAGTTACGAAACCCTAACTCTATCAATGAGTTAAGGATCAACGGATTATATGTACATAAGTAAAAATATCAACAGTCCAAATCAATTCACCAACTCCAATGTCAAACCCTAACTTAGGATTCATTCAGAGTTTACATCATAACTCATCACAGAATCAAAATGATGAAGATTCAACAGATGAGATGTAGATGGTACAAAGATCAAAGGCTGAGAATGGATCCTGAAATCAATGCAAACTACATGTTTACCACAGTCAGAACAAGTTACCGATATAAGGGTGGAGCCTCAAAACTATCAGATCAACAATCAAGTATGCCCACCAAAACTCAACTAGATTCAACAAATGCCCACGTGTCTACACAATGTAAAACCCTAGCTTGACCATGGCTCAATTTTCCACCGAAAAATTTACACAGGGGTGAATCATTGTGGAGAGGGGGCCAACCCCATAATTAAAACAAAAAAAAATTATTACATTGACAAACTAAGGTCTAAAACATACACATGCCAATAATGATCATCAAAAAGGTAAAATTTACCTTATCTTATGCATGTTATGATTAACCAAAAAGGTCCCAAAATCCTTATTTGATTCGTATGATTATTAAAGGGGGGTCAAACCAATGTTCACCATGTGATACCAAGGTGGATAATTGATATGATCGAGATAGATGTAATGTAAAGTTGGAAGTATATTTCCTAAACTTGCCAAAGTTTATCTTAAAATTTGCTAAGGAACCTCATACAAGGAGGAAAGGATAGTTTTATGCATGTGATTACAAAGGTGAAAACAAAGTATGCACATGCCCATAGGTGGTCCCCACATGGGAGTTAAAGATAAAGAATTATATTTTACTTGTAGGAGAATAATTTATTGCATGTTATCATAAAGGTGATAAAGAATATTATTCACCATGCAAATAAAGACAAACATATGTCAACATCAGAACCTGCAGGTGGTCCCCACATATTGGGTGAATATTTTGGCTAAAATATTGCAAATAGAAGAATTATTTTTGCTCACACATGGAGATTGAATTTTGCATGTGCATCCAAAAGGGGGTAGAATTAAAGAATGCTTAAAATATGATTACAAGTGGATCAAGATGCAAGTGTCACATCAGAGGATTAAAAACAATTATTTAATCATCAACTACATGACAAAGAATAAGTTACATGCACATTGGAGAAGACTTACACGACAAGTAAGGGATATTATTGGCCAAATTATTCATCCTATTTTATTAAAAATAGATCAGTTAACTGCACTTGGGATGAATTTTATTTTTGAACTAAGGATATTAATGCCTCATTGTAATCAGTATGGTTATTTTATTCCTTTATTTATTCATGATAAAGGGGTAAAATTATCATGCATGGGTGAGTACAAATTTTAGTATATTTTTAGGATGGTTTGGGTGAATAATCTTGCTATATATTGTTGCAAGACACAAAATGAAATTTTTGGACATAGGAGTGTTAAAGCAATTTTTACTAGTTTTTTCCCTTTGAATGTGAACTGATTTCTACCTTTCCAATTATTTGCAGTGGTGTGTATATCTCATTAATTCTTGTGAATGTCAAATTCCCTAATTAATCATCCTACCTTACTGTAAATATAGTAACTTCTACATGATATTAGTGTGCATGTTCATCTTATTATGTTGTTGTGATTCATTCTCTCAATAAAAAAAGTATTTTTCCTTAATATTCTGCTTAAAAATATTGGTTTGTGCATCCAAATTTCATTCTCAATTTGATTATGCATGTACTCATTCAAATCCCTCAACAATTTTGGTGTATCACCCCATTTTGAACTCAATTAAAAACATCTTTTTACACTCAAAACCCCCAAAAAAATAGTTTATGATACATAAAAAAGGAACCGGCCTTGATACCAGAGACTCACCTCAACAATAGGTATACCCACAAACCTGAGGTGTTTCCATTGTATCTACGAAAGTGGGAGATTTAGAGAAAGCTTATAGCCCCTGCAGTCATCTCTCAACAAGGGTGCACTTTCGAGAGATAACAGATTCCACTGGACCACTATAATTTTCTTGTGTAGACTGCATTTGACTATGCTAATGTTCAGTCCCACATGATTTGAACTCATTCTCAATATAACGTAGGTCTAAAATAGGCGGCCTCATCAGATTAAGAACATATTGTATGAGTATTGGAACTATGTTATAGATAGGTTTAGCATTTTCACTCAGAAGTGAAACTTTCTACACTTTTCCATTTTCATAATTCACCAATTCCATAATATCTTATGTCTCCCAAGCCATATTTACCTGGGAAAATCTAACACTTAGAGTATAAATGAATGCTTGCAATTATTACTCAAAGATGGACTTGTGAATTAACCTTCCTTATGGATGATGCATATAGGTAATCTGAGCTTCATCTAATAATTTAGGCATCTTCTCTACTATACCCCATATATTTTTCAGCAATCCTTCCACTGTGGTCATCTAATCACCCAATTATTTCAAAGTATTAGCCATGTAGATCTTTGTTTTTTTCAAGTCCTAGCTTTTTATTTGTAATACATTGAGACAAAGACCCCTGTTTATGATAGTTAGTAGTTTGTCCATTATTGAATTTATCTTGGTCATATGTTTGTGTTGGCCTTGTACCTATTATAACCCTTCCTCTGCTACATCTTGATGCCTTCATACATAAACTAATATTTAGTACGAATTTCTCAAAGACATTTGTACATTGGGAAAAGTGTTCTTTGGCACATTGAATTTCTTCTGAGCATGGAGATCATCAAGTTGAGCCTACA
>CM034151.1:210540911-210566656 GCA_019776745.2 Taxus chinensis | reverse complement strand
GCATGCCAGGCTTTCACAATTCCAGTATACAATCTTTTCTTGGATTTTGACCTTGCTCGATCTTTTTTAATTTTCCATGGTTTCCTCTATTCTTCCGTCTCCCTCTAGTTTCCACTGTCAAGCATTCCCTGAAGTAGAAGATTCCCCAGAGCTTTTTCTTCGCATTTCCTCGCTTAGAATCACCCCTACAACATCCTCAAACTTCAACTTTGAGTTAGCTGGAACCAAGTTACTTACCGCCATTACCAGGCTATTCCAACTCTCAAGTAAAGAGCACAGAATTAATAAATCCCTAACTTCTTCATCAAATTCTATTGTAACCAAAGCTATCATATTCACAAACTATATTTAAATCATTTAAATGATCTGCTACTAAACTATTCTCAGACATCTTCATATTAAACAAATTTTTCATTAAAAATATCTTGTTAGAGGCAGAGGGTTTTTCATACAACTTCCCTAATGCATCCATTAGATCTTTTGTAGTTTTTTCCTTTGAAACATTAAATAATACCGAAGATGCAAGACACAGCCGAGATCATGTCCCAAGTTCCTTCCTATCTAGCAAATCACATTCCGCATCTGTCATGCTCGAGGGTTTGTTTACCTTCTCAGAGAATGGAGTATAAAGATCCTTCTGATAAAGGTAATCTTCCATCTGCATCTTCCAAAGACTGAAATTTTACCCGTTGAATTTATCAACCCTAGATCTTCCATCATCTACCATAGCTCTCCACTCAAGATAAAAACTTTGCCTGTGATTCAACACTTCAGCAAACCAAACCAGGCTCTAATACCAATTGTTAGGAATTAATAGATAAAATAATGCGGAATAATTCCTCACAGAATCGCAACAGTAGAAACTAATATGCAGAAGTTATTACAGATCTGAAATAAAATTACAGAAATGAAATAATGCACAACACGAGGAGACAATATTTAATGTGGTTTACCCAATGTGGGCTACATCCACTAAGAATCACTTGCTCAGATTTTATTACAAGCCAACAATCTTCACAATTACAATAATCAAATCTTGTTTAGAAGCTATGCACTCAACAAACCCTCCTGAATTCACACTTGAATTCACACACACTATTCACCTGTCACAAAACACTTGCTCATATCAATCCTATTGTATGTCCATAAGACCATATAAGTACATCAACTGATGTAGCCGAAGAGGCAGTTTTACAAAACAATGTGGGTACCGAAAAAACCATGGGCCCAAACACAGCCCATAACGGTTACCCATTACCCTATGGGTTAATAAACTCACCCATATGAGAAGAGCATGCTTCGGGGGCTGTCACCCCCCCGAACCCCCTTCGAGGCCGCTCACCGTGTGAGCGGGACCACTATAAAAATCAGACCTCTGATTGTACAGTACTCTGGAAGTGTATAGTCTTCAACACTCTCACACATGAAAACAAGCTCCTCAAACATAACAGGGTGCAAATCTGCTAAGGTGTATAGGCCAATGGTATAGGAAAACCTTGTGCCACAAATATTTTCCCTAAACTGCAATTAAAGAAAATTTCGTAGGTAATTTTGGCTTGTAGGTAGGGATTGCAATAAGTGTGGGTATAGGTCAAAGGGTCGACTTAGGATCATATTATAGTTGAGTTTCCTGATCAATAATGGAAAAAATGGGGTGAAATGGTAATGGCTTAGGCGACCTATGGTCATCTATAAAGTAACTGACGTCAGTTTGGTATGACCAACGTTGGTCATGTTGAGCCTTAGGGCTATCAAAACCTCTTAGCGAAAATTCCACTTTTGTACAGAATCAATTTGTTATCTCCATATCCTAGATTTGTGAAGAAAATCGATAGAGGACTATGTTAGAGCTTCTGCCCCATCATCAATGACAGGTTGAGCGCTTAACAGAGTTGAGTTGGCGAGCCTCATAGCGGGTGAATGTAAGGCTGGGTTACCTGGTGGGTCTAATTTCAGCATTGGTTTAAGTGCATTGGGTTTGTATCAGAGATTTGAGGTCAGTATCCCTATGTGTCATGCCCTAGAGATGGGTAGAGGGTTCAGGTGGGCCACCATGCGTAGTAGCCAGACGTACCACCACGTAGATGGCACCGAGATGTTAGGTAGGAATCGATCTGATTCCGTTATGCTTGGTAAGAAAGTAGCCTATGGATGGGAGTTGTTTTGGATTAACAACATTTTTGAAGGAAATGGGAGTGTTATTGTTAATTTGTTAGGTAATTAATGAGATGATAATGAGCCTAGGGGGAAGGTACCAATGTTTGCATGAATAGGGGTGGGAGTGAAGTCTAATGGTTAGATTTGGAGCTAGGGTAGAGTAGAATAATGTAGGTTGTCTTTGTTGAGGGATTCTATGGTAGATGAGGGGGGGTATCTAATTTGGGCGTCGTGACCAAAGGCAACGATGTTAGTTTGCTGGTCAAGTTCCGGCATTGGAGTGCGACCGGTGGATTTAACGAATTTGAGGCTTCAAAATCGGTTATTTACTTTCATAACACGATTGTCGGTTCCACTTGGATCTAACCTGTTATTGTTAGAGTGGTTCAAGAGCGGACTGGTGATGGATCTTGAGGTGTGCATTTTGAGGGGAAATAGGGGTCCCACGATAAGTGTTAGGCATGGGTACAACAGAAATAGTCGAAAGGAGGGAAGGGAGGGTATCATGTAGAGAGATGGGGGTAGAATGTTAGTCGTTGGCGTAAAGGATAGGTAACGTAGGTGAAATGAATGTTATTATAGTCGTGGCGAGTCCTAGTGATTGCAATGGGGTTAGGAGGCTGGTAGGTGAAACCAGAATAAAAGTTGGGATGAGTAGGATTCAAGGTTGTGGATTGGGCACCTGGTTGTGGTCCAAAACTCTAATTAGATAAGTTGAATGTTGTTCAGAGTTGTAATAATGTTGACATGGTTGCCTCTGGTTCTGGATTTTCAGGCTAGTTGACTAGTTGCAGATGGATGATTAAAGAGTCCACCACCTCTGATTATCTGGAGTGAAGTTTTTATTTCGATTGAGTGTGAGCACAAATGAGTGGAGACACGTGACAACATGTTGGCTTTTAACTTAGGATTGTAAAGCTACAGGCATGTAGCTCAAGATCTGTAGTTTGATGGTCAGGATGTTGGGTCGATAGATGGGTATTTCAGTGCACCAGGACACGTTCATACTGTACTGATTGGGTGAGATCACTGTCACCATTTGTTCCAGGATGTCTTATGACCACTGATCTATTGCAGCTTGACCGATTCATTTGGGGACTCTCGAGTACTTCACTCATATTGTCCTTAATGAGGCATCAAAGGACTTCAATAGTGGAAATCTCTCTATGGTGAGACGAATGGTGGAGCTGAGGTCACCATAGTATCCATTCTAAGCTATGCAGATATGTATGTGAGCCCATCCTATAGGAGTATGAGGACTGGTATGTTTTCTTTGAATGGAGGTGAGTATGTTGAATTCATTGTGCTCTTGTCTAGATGTGGAGGGTGGGAGATTCCCACAAGCACTTCATGGGGGTTCTCTAGGACATGATGGAGGAGCAGGTCCATTTTTCTTGGGCAACTCTGACATTCTTGGTGTAGTTGTATAGAGATGTATCGTGGCTTCTATGGGAGGTTTCAGTAGGTTCCAGTTTATGTTGTACTTTCCTTCTACAGGTTTTTGGGAATATCTGAGCACATCATATGCAGTATCATCCAAGTTGCCTTACCCTGACAGGATTGGCTGTGGGATATGGCCTTAATATGTGCAAGGTTCGGATCTCCCTAGGCTTTGTATTTGGGTACCACTCGATGGATAGCATAGGGTAACTAGGAAGCACATACACTTCATGTGGTGACATCTACAGGATAGTGTTGAAATAATTTTCTGGGTAAGTTGATATTGTTTAGAGGTTCGATCATCGTTGTCTTTCCTGTCATGACAGGAAGGAGGTGAAATGAGGTTGTTGATATGGCAGTTAGCATATGTACTTGTAGGCGACATAGAGGGGCATCCCTGTCGATGAGCATGAAATGATACCTAGTAGACAGGGTAATATGACTCCCTGTGGTGAGTTACGGCTACCACATTTTTACGTAGCCTCCACCATTCCTCAGAGTATAGGAGTTGATAATGGTGCTAAGTAGGCCTATGTCTCATACCTTCAACTGGAGCTGTGTTTGAAAACATAGTTCGGGTTGGAGCAAGTGGTCGATAGGCAGATCGACGAATGTTGAGGGTTATGGCATAGCCTATACGTGCTAGTTCCTGTGAGGCAGGTCACAGCTATGAGCTAGGCACCACGTTGAGGCCAGGGAAGTCATACTTAGATACTATCATAGTGATAGTGGGATTTTCTTGAGCAGGGTCTAGGTGGCTCTACCCTTATCAGACTACATCTTGAGATGACCTCGATTACAGGGGAATCTCACAGGGTTTTGACTTAATGGAAGTTGTTGTATACAACGAGTTTGTACAGGTGCAGGTGGTAGCCCTGCAATGCCTTAATCATTACACAGAGACAAGTGCCTACACAGGGATGGTGATTTCCCATATGTGGAGGACATGGGGGTAGCCATCTTACAGGTGTAGGGTATCAGGTTGTAAAGGGAAAGTTGGCCACTACACAAGCTGGGTATTATGTTCCTTGGACATGCCCATTGTTCACTTATCCCATAGTGCTCTAACGATAGGGTCCTCATCTTATAAGAATGCAAGTAGGATAGGACTTCCTACTGGTACAGGGTCTGAGGACATAGTACCCGAGGAGATAAAATGGACTCTGAGACCAGTAGTAATAGGACATATTGCTTATAGGTTGCTATGAGACCTATGGAACCACCTCAGATAGTGCCAATGTGCAAGGTGATCCTGGATCTCCCTGAACTCAAGGCATGAAGCATTACGAGCTAGTCACCTGACGAGGAGTTTGCAAGGATAGATGTCCCTTACTATGAATAAATATCAGGGCATAGTGGGCAGTGAGTGAGAGTGACGAGCTCTCGCACTCATATCTTAGAGAGCACATGTGCTCTAACGAGCCCTGAGAGATAGGTTTAGGGTGAGGCCATGAGTATCATGGAGGCCAGACCCAGGTGGAGTATGAGACCAATACCCATGTAAGCTAGAGATTATTTTGGCATGACGTTAGACATTTCGAGATGGAGGAGACATATGATAATAAAATGGGAATAGTTGATATCTTCACGTGGGGTTCACGAATTCCTCACTGTACGATAGAAAAGTGACATGTGATTATGAAAATCTACAAGTAGCCCTTCTTTGTAACTGACCTCCCCAGGTCATGTCAAGACAGCAGGTGAAAATGAAATATATGTGGATATAGACAAACTAGTTAGGAAATCCTATATCCTCAATACCCAATAATGGGATCTGCGAGTCTAAGGTAAACAACATCTCTCCTAACCTGAATTGGTGTAATGGATCATTCAGATATAATAGCTGCTCAAAGGCTCCAATCAATGTCGAGCTCTGTCGAGATCCTATATATTGGCTGTTGGATACGTGGGAAGTGACATGTAGGTGCTTCGTGTATATTTCCAAACAAGGTCATGGAAGATGGTAGTGAGAGGTGCAATGGATTTGTAGAAACTATGGGTGATTTTCTGGTCTAGCCCAAAAAATGTGGGCTTGATTGGCTTTTATGTTTAATGTGGAAAATTTTGTTATCATATCTGGCGGGAGTGGTGACAGGATCTAAATACCACCGTGCGTAAACTGGTGTTAATATTTAACTGACTTAGCAGGCCTGTTAGGTTGTGGGACCCGGAGAATCACAACCATGAGTTCGTAGTTGTTGTGGACCTCTTATGGTCATATGAAGAATCAATCTCTTCTTCCAACTATGCAGTGGTCATAAACCTTTTCAGCTTCTATGTTTAATATCTAGGAGCTATGTAATCTTCTCAAAATACCTTACGGGTGTTTTGGCAAACTTGTATATGTAACCCTATGTCTATTTCGATGAGAAGGTCTCCTGCATTTGGCTATGGAACTAATGGATCACAACCAAATATTTGTTCTCTTTCGGGTTCTTGTATGGTCATGCAGATATCCTATCAAGGTAAGTCTATAGTTAGGTTAACTTGACCAGAATGTGTATGCTTTTTCATCTTCAATATTCAATTAGTCTCAATTATTCATTAATTGCTTGTGGGTTTATTGTTGTTTGAAATACCTGAATCCTAATCCCTTGATCTATATCCGTTAATTTTGTGAAGAGATTTGGTTGAGGTACTGCTAGTTTGAATATGTAATCCCTTGGCTCTCTGGGTCCCGTAATCATCATGTAAGAGATAATCAAACTTTAATTGAAATAAGTAAACTAACTATGAAATATATATCTACACTATAGTTATATTATCCTTTTGTTTTTGTATTTTCGATGATGTATATTTGAATGAAATTTAAAGAGCAGCTATTCTAATATATTCAGATAATGGAACAATTAATCTAATAACAGAATTAAAACAAGCAAGTTAGCCTGATGTAGCTATTTACCTGTAAACTTGTGAATTTATCCTAAATATTTAAATAACTAACTAGTTTAATCGAAAGACCTTCAATCTTACCTCATAAGTGAGGAATAAATCACAAATTCTCAAAAGCTATCATTCGCCACAGCTTCCCTGGTAATACTGAAAGAAAGCTTTAACTGAAATAAAATTATTTTCTACTCTATTTGATATATTGTAACTATAACTTTGATAGCTCAAACCTGGAATTTATAGAATAGTGGTAAATCTATTTGTGTCGTTACTTGTCTCCTCAGTATGATCTCCTTGTTCATTCGTGTTCTCATGAATCTATAAAAGTACGAATATGACAGCCTCAGCAAAAGAAGATACTCGAATAATGGTAGATTTGGATATAAACTGAATATAATGTAAGTAAGAGAGGGATAGTGCAAGTGAATAGAGCTTGATTATGTAGTTCCTAGTAGGATTTATTGTGGGGACACAACGCAAATATACCATGAATTCTGGGATCTATTTCTTGTGAACAAAACAAAAACTTGCAACTCTAAGATTATCAAATGAACTCTAATCTAGAACTGAAACTATTTTATGCTAGGCTGACTGTGTAGGATAACAATGGATCAAAATGAACGTGTGAAGATCAAATGATCTCTAAAGCAGAAAGGAGAGGATGAGAATTCATGCAAAATCTAAACCTATTGAAACTTATGGGAGAACTTCAAAACACACCAAATAATAATTCATATAAGGAGAGGGGCCATTTTCTTGTAAACAAGCTTCGGTATTTATAGCATTTGGATTTACCAGAGGGTAAGTTTGAATTGAACTCTTTTATTATAAATAAAGAGAAATCACTATTCATCTAGGCGGCCAAAACATAAATGCAAGAAAGAGTGGTTGAGAAATGCGGATGCAAATTGAATTTTTACATTTGATGAAGGCGTTCGGAACATTATGGAAAACACGCACAGGACCTCTGCCCTATGTAGGGCGGTGATTACAGGACTGTCATCTTATCCTGGGTGGCGGTCACAGGACCATTGCCCAGGCAGGGCAGCAATCCTATAACTTAAAGACTAAAATGCAAGGAAAAGGGGGGCAGAGGTTAGAACAAAACATGCAAAAGGTAGACAAGGCTTTTTAGGATGCAAATGTATACTTGACGAGATTTTCTAGATTCCGAACACCTTGCAAAGAGATCTTAATCATCATTGAGGTCTCTATAATCTCTCTCCGGCAGTACAGTACCTACATTTTTGGGTACGTACAATCCCACCCGGAACGGGGTTTTGACATTATATATAGTGGGGCCCTTTACTCACCTAAAGGAATGAAGCAGCATGTTCATGGACGATGCCAAGTGTCGGCACGTCGCACTCCCAGGACCCTAAAAGGTAGAAAAAAGATAGACTCCAAACCCAAAGCAGTTTGGAAAAGATTGACGGAAGGTCAATTCAATGAAAGATGAATCATGAAGCCCACTAAGAATTTTAAATGCTTAGATATTTTAAAATATTGTTCACTCAAGGCCCGAATCGTCTAAGTATAAAAAATGCCAGCGGAAGCCTCCACATGTCTCTTTGGCGCACCTTTGGTATGATGCTTAAAAGAAAGATTCGAAAATGAGCACAAGCTCTCCACATGGTCAGAGCCCGAGAAAGTTGCACCATCTGTTGAAAATTCTAGGCATGGGAAGAGCTAGCAGAAGCCTCCACATGCCTCATTAGTGTAACTTCAAAGGTAAAATCCAAAGGCAATTCCCCAAATGAGAACGAGTTCTCCACGTGGTCAGATCCTGAGAAATTTGCACCAGCCGTTGAAAATTCTAAGCATGGGAAGATCCAGGAAAATCCTCCACATGCCTCATCAGCGCAACTTCAAAGGTAAAGTCCAAAGGTAGGTCCCCAAACAAGTGTAGGCCCTCCACGTGTCTAGGTTCCAACAATGAAAGATGAATCATGAATCCCACCAAGAATATTAAATGCTTAGATATTTTAAAATATTGTGAGAGCCTGTGTGGAACACTTGACCCTGACCTTCAGATGATCATAAATTTTGACTGGAAGCTCGAATTTGAGTAAGAGAGGAATTTTTGAAAATTTCTCAATGTCTGTTACTCAACTACGACTTGATATCTTTAAAAAAGTGGGACTAAGTTCTTAAAAAAATGAAAAATACAATCTGCCATTTTTTAGGCTGTCAGGCTTCTCACCTACCACCATAATGAAGTATGGGGTTCCTTTCTTGCCCAACAAGGAACAACACATGGAGGCATGGATTTTTGCAGTGGAACCCATCATTTTTGCAGGCAAATTCAATGCTCTTTTGGGGTGGTTGAGGCAAGTGTTGATTTCTTCTCTCCTTTCTCTCTCATATTCTTCATATATATTGTAAGGAGGGGCATTTTTATAGAAGTTGGACATTTTTTCTTTGCACCCTCCCTTCTTCCCTTTTCCGCAAGTGATTTTGTGGAGTAAAACCTCCCATTCAATTTGTAATGCAACTTTTTCCTTTTGGCTACTGTAATGCATTGTATCAATTTTTGGAGCAATAAGATAAGTCTGTGGATGATTTCAACCCTCTCTTGTGTTCATTACATTTGCCTGATCTCTTGTTGTTGTTTGGTTATCTGTGCATGGTGGTTGTGTTGTAGTTTTAATGGTTTGTGTTTAATTGCAAAGCAGGTGTTCAGAATTCCGTTGGTACATCACCCTTGTTAGTTTAGGTTTTATTTCTTTCATCTTCATAACCCTGTCTCCTTGGAAAGTTAGAGTAGGTTTTAGAGTAGATATTCTGCAATATGAATGTGTGCACCTGAATAGAGGAATAGGAACCAGCCTTCATCCGGAGAGATATCCCGATTCTTAAACTCCCACACTTTGGGAGAAGCTCCATGTTATGCAATCACACTAACAATCTCAACCCATCGAGTTGTAGACATTCAGGGCTGTTGTGATTTAGCATCAACATTTCCTACTCATAATCTTCTTACAGGACTAGTGGGTTATTCACTTTACTTTCAAAAGCTTGTCTCCCATCAGCGTTCTTGGATCAATCTCCAATATCCATTCCCACACTAGAGAAACCCAAACCTGAAAAATGAGGATGATCCTCAACTTATATTGGGTTAGAAATGCCTTGGCCATTTTTACCAATGCCTCTTCCATCAAATCCGATTTTATCTAATAATTTGGATCCAATGCCTCTAGTATGCTTTTCAAACAACCCAAAGACATCATTACCTAAATCAAAAATTGAATGAGAGGAAGAAGATTCACGTGGTAAACAACTTATAGTGCACTCATCTGTCATGGTCTCTGCATCTGAAGTTGAAGGAATTTCCTTATTTTGATCACCAAACTGCAGTCTTACTAAGAGCTCATTTTTGGTTTGCAGTTTCATTTTCAAACAAGCATTCTCCTCTTCCAAGGAGTAATAAATTGATCGCAGGAGAGATTTCTCTTTCTAGATTTGGTGATTATAAACTTCAACCACTTCAAGGTTTGCATGTTTGGACATCTTTCCCATACTGCACCTATACCTATTCAATCACACTGAACTCCTGCACAATTGAAGAAATCACATGGTCAAATTAACCGATTCTAATACCAAACTTGATCGGATATTAGCAAGTTTACAAGCCAACAACCTACTCTGATACCAACTTGATCCAAAAATCTAGGTCAAAAAAATTAATTTATTTTTTTACAACCTTCGGACCCCTATAGGCTTATTAAAAATTACCATTAAAATTTTCTCCTTTCTAAGTAAAACAATCCAAAATAATGCAATAATTTAAATCACACTGCAGATAGAGTGATTACGGATTTTGGAAATAGCCTACATCTCTGGGTTCTTATCGAACCATTCCAGTAGTCAAAATTTGTAAGTACAATGTTATTTCTTACAGTAAAACCTAATGGAACTTCACTTTCCTAATAGTAATTTAGTCCTTCGAAGAACACCGATGACTAGTCGAAAAACTTCCTCCACCATCTTGGTGTAGAATCTTCTTTGCAACTCGATCGGCCTTCTGATGCTATCAATACGTCCTGCGGCACTCTAGTCGACACTCCTGGCTTCACAAGTTTGGCGCTATGGGCTAATTGGGTATTTTTTCTTATCTCCCAATTTTACAGTTTGCCTATTAAAATAATAAAACTTAGCTTCCCAATATATTCCTATTAAAATATAAAATAGGACTTTATCACAAAAAATATTTCCTTTAAAAAAATTATAAGGCCTATTGAAGCAACTTAGAAGCCTTAATATTCTCCTCGGGCTCCTTCATAAAAAAATCCTAATGCCTTCGTTGCATTTCTCTATTGTTTAGGAGAGGATTCGGGTCCCTTTCATAGTGCTAAAGGGCCCGAAATATTTGCTTAACATCAGCATCCCAAAGTTTTTCCACATGGCCCTTATGGCTGACAAGTTAGTTGAGGAGCGGGCCTTGTGGAGGGAAGGTCGCGGGTTCTATCTTACCTGTTTCCTTTTATGCCGACTCATTCACATTTACCATGTGCTCTATCCCACATGTCCAGCGCGAATGATGGATTTGTGGTTTAAAATGGGCTCAGCCATCCAGCTAGTATGTGACTTAGGTCACGCCTTTCACCCTTTTGTCCGGCCACATATACGTGGTGAGTTGAGATATGGTGAGTTGTTTGTCTAAGTTCCCATGTGGGATGTGTGAATTGGATATTATACCCGAATCGTTGGGGTTTGGTTTTTTCACTGCACCAATTATATAGATGTTGAGCTATATTTGGTGTGACTTCCCATCAAGTAATATATAATACGGACTATCCATTAACCAAGCCATGTGGAAAGTGTTCCCGCCAAGTTGTAACGTGGACCCACCAAGTCGTATGGGATATGCATTGTTTGAACCGCCAAGTCTTACGGTCGAGTTGGCATATCACTTTGGATCCATCAAGATATATGCAATTGGTGGATAAGATAAGAATAGGGGAGAGACACCAGTAGTGGTGCACCTTATGTTAGGGGGCCCACAAAATAAATTCTATAAAATGTGGGAACCTGATTTTTTCACCAGCACGTAGTTTAAGATTTTTTTAAATTACATATATTTTTTTGAATGTTGAATTGGAGGGAAAAATATATTTTGAACTTATTTAAAATTGTAAATTTTAGTTACACTACATTTTGGTTGGGACCCATACTTGATCATGGGTGAAAATGGTTAAAAATTTAAATTTTCAAAAAGGCAAATCCTACATGTCATGATATGATTGAGTGTTGTCATGTCAAAAAATGACTAATCAACTAGTACCTTATATGACAACTATGGTGTTTTGTATTCAAGACACTATATCCACAATTGGACCTCGCTCAACTATTTGTGTCTCTCCCCTATCTCGAACAAAATGAAGATATCCCCGTATAAGGTGGATATGTGGCTCTATCATAGAGTAAGAAATGTGATCAACTCCGTGGGGAGTTGATCACCCCACCAAGATAATAAGATTAGCTCACCACTCGAGTATTAATACATATTAAAAAATCCACATGTTGACCCTCGATAGGTATATTGGGAAAATCAAAATTATGGTGGCAAGCCATGTGGTGGCTTGAGGAGCCACCATGTCGGCAATAATAAAATAGTCCTCACGGCGGCCGGGCTCGCTTCCATAATAAAAGTTGATCCTCTTGTTCGCGCAACTAACTTCTTTCCCGTTGAAGCCCAGAGGTTGTAACCAAATCAACAACCTTCATTTTTTTTTCTTTTCGCCACTTGATCATAATTTTTCATTTGACCTAGTCCTGCCTAGTGTTCACCGCAACTTTGATCAACCACCATTTACACATACGGAGTTCATTTTCGATGTTAAAATAGTCTACGAAAAGCTCTCGGAGTGATATTCCGTATCGTGTCAATGTTGGGAGATTTAGGGAATATTTTTCCTCCACACTATCCTCTATATCATTGATATATACATCCATACTATTATGTATATTTCTAGTAGGGGTTCTAAAATGAGTAGGATTAATTTCTTGTCTTCCTTTAAAGCATGTATAACAAACTTACATTAACATGAGAAGAGTATCACACTGGATGCTAGAGTGATCAACCTAGAAGCATGATTTGCATCCAGGGGTGCTGTGATTTTGCAACAACAGGGCTCAACACCAAAAGTTTGGAAGGGCGCAAGTTATATGATTTTTAGTAAATGGAAATGGTGAGAGAAAGACAAGGTTTTTAACATGAATCAAATTCAGACTTACTCCTACTCGAAACTACTACTACATAGTTCAGAATGCATCTTATTTTCTAGTTTATCTAGACTTAGATCCATGGATGGCAATTTGGTTGACAAAATATGGTTTTAAGGATTTAATCTCTTTGGAATTTGGATACTTAATTTCACTTATATACTTTGCTTTAAAAATATTAATATTCACTAATTTGCGTGAATAGACCCCCTATTCCCTGCCCCATGCTACTAATAAGAAGCATGGGATCATCACCGAAGGCAGGACACAAGTGAGTAAGGGCACTTATTTCCTTTCTCAACCTTGCATCACTAGTAAGAGATGTGGGCTCATCACCAAAGGTTGGTGGGGAAAAAGAAGTGTGTAAAAATAAAATATTCTATTTGGTTTAGTATTTTTTATTTTACTTGACATTTATGATTCATGATTTTGGAGTATCCTTGTTTTCAAGAGATGTAAAGGATAGATGTGACACCAAGAAGCTTCTAGAATAGACCGTAGGTAAGAACAACTTAACCAAGTAGAAAAGAATGAGTATGACCAAGTATGCAGGCCTTGGTATGGTTTTTTGTCAAGACTTTGTCTGTCAAATTGATGAAAATGATTTTGGAACCATTTGATGATATTATGAAAATTGAAGAGATATGATTTGAATGCTTTTTGCCAATATTTTTAGAAGCTTGTAATGAATTGCTTAAGAATAAGTTCCTTGACCAAAAATTTACGAAATGAGTGGAACAAAATGAAACAACCAAGTGACTAAATGCAATGTATGTAGATATAATATACAAATGGTGATGCTGATGATCTATGTGTAAAACCATTTAAGATGTAAGGAATTGACAGTTTCATTGAACTCCTAACCTTCTAGTGTACACAAGATACGCACCATTTCTGTAGTCTTTCATGACTCGGTATGGGCCCAACCACTTGGGCCGAATTTTTCCTTCCTTCCTTCACACCGTTTTTTCTTATCAATCTGGTTGTCTAGTCTTAGAACTAGATCTCCCTCGTATATTTCTCATTTGTAGACCTTTTTGTTATATTTCCGGCACATCCGGTCAGCATAGGCTCTATGCCATTGTTCAGCATTTAGCCTGGCCTCATCAAGGCTTTCTAGTTGAGAGAGGCATGCCTCTCTATAGGATTCTTCTCCCAAAATCCCTTGTAATGAGATGATGGAGACTAGGTATTTCAACCTCAAGCGGGAGAACTGCTTCTGCCTTGAATACTAATGAAAAATGGGTTGCCCCTGTTGGTGTTCTTATTGAGGTTCGATGGGCCCACAAGGCTGGGTATAATTTTAAATGCCAATCCTGTTTGTTTTGTTCTCCTTAACTGTTTTGAGGAGAATAGATTTTATTTTAATGTTTTGTTTGTGCTTTAGCTTGTCCATTGGCTTGAGGGTAGTAAAGAGAGGTTGTATGATGGTTTATCTTGAATTTACTACATAACTTCACAGACCTCATCATTCTTAAAGGATGTGCCATTATCTGAGATAATGACTTGCGGGACACCATACCTGCAAATGATTTGATTCAAAATGAACTTAGTGATTACAGAACCTGGTATGGTGGTGAGAGGCATGGCCTCTACCCATTTGGTAAAATATTCTGTGGCCGTGATTATAAAGTTATGGCCATCTATTGATGAGGGAGAATTTCCCTATCAAATCTAGGCCCCACGTGGAAAAGGGCCATGGGGGGTTGCGATTGGTTGCAGAGCCTGTGTTGGCATGTGAATCTCATGGGAGAATTCTTGGCATTTATGGCACTTTCCGCACAAAATCTACTGTGTCATGTTCCAGAGTGGGCCAAAAATAGCCCATCTGATGTATTTTGTGAGTAGTGGCATGACCACCAAGTGGCCTCCACATATCCCACTTTGGGATTCGTAAAGAATCTTTTTGGATTCTTCCATGTCAACACATCTTAAAAAAGCATTCCATTGAAGGCTTTACGATAGAGCACTTGTTCTAAGATAACATATTTAGCAGCGATAATGTGTAACCGCCTTTTTTGTTGTGATGTGGTGCCTTCTGGGTATGTATGGTCCATGATAAAATTGACGATGTCAGTGTACCAAGGGCATGTAGAGATGGGGGGTCTGGTTTTGACAAAGTATATGCATTCATCGGGAAAGTCTAGATCTACCAGATCACCTCCATCTAATGGATTGTCTGCTAACCAGTCTGCAATGATTTGTCCTTTAACAGATTTCTGGTTTACAAATGTTAATTCAAATTCACCCATTAAGGTTATGAATCATCCAGCCTTTTTTAGATAAAGACCCTTGCATGAGGAATGTTTGTAAGTGATCTGTCTTTACAATGACCCTTGTTTCTTGATTTAACATGTAATGTCTTAAACGTTTCATTGCGAAGACTATGGCAAGGCATTCTCTTTCTACCTGTGTATAACATGTTTCATAATCAAGCAAAGTCTGGCTAATGAAATAGACTGCACGTTCTTGTTTAGCATTGTCTTCTTGAGCCAACATGTAGGCTAGCGAGACATCAGTAGCCATGTGAATACAGGATCAAAGGATGATCTGGTCTAGGAGGCATTAGCATGGGAGGAGACAAAAGAAGCATTTAACTACTTTGAAGGCCTCATTGCATTCTTCTGTCAATCAATGCTATAATATTTCTTTAATAAATTGTTGATTGGATGAACAAAAAATCTTAAGTCTGGAATGAACTTTCAAATTGCACCGAGTTTCCCAAGAAATGATCTGATACCAGACTTGTCTGATGGTGGAATCATTTCAAGAACAGCCCAGATTTTGGCTGGATCGACATCAATCCCTTGTGAGGATATAATGTAACCCAGAATCTTGCCTCCTATCACGCCAAATATGCATTTCTCTGGGTTCAAGGTGATGCCATACTCGATCAATCATGAGAGAATGATGCAGAATACCTCTAGGGGATCACATTGCGTCTTGGTCTTGGCCAGCAAGTCATCCACATAGGATTCCACAATTTTATGAATAAGGTCATGGAATATGTATGTCATTGCCCATGGTGGTATGTAGCACCAAAATTCTTAAGACTGAATGGCATGACAACGTAACAATAAGTTCCCCAAGGAGTTATAAATGTGGTCTTGGCTTGATCCTATTCAAGATATTTTTTATTTGATTATATCCCTGAGAATCCATCCATGAGAGACAAAACCTCAAATCCAGTTATTGTGTCAACAATAATGTCGATGGATGGTAACGGGAAGTCATCTTTGGGACAAGCTTTTTTAATGTCCCGAAAGTCTATGCAAATGTGTATCTTCCCATTCTTTTTTAGAACAAGGACGATATTAGATACCCATTGTGAATAGTCAACTGGTTTGATGAATCCCACTTGGAGAAGTTTCATTACTTCTTCTTTTACCATGAGAGCCGCTTTTGGTTTCATTGGTCTCAAATTTTGTTTAATTGGCTTTGCATCTAGTTTTGGTGACAAGATTTTGTACCGCTATATATGTGGTGCAATTCCTATCATTTCTTTGTAATTAAATGCAAATGCCTTTTGATGTTCCTTGAGGATCTGAGTATGTATTTCTATCTCCTCTGGAGTTAACGAGGATCCTAACTTTAAAATATTTGGTTCTTCCTCCGTTCCAATATTTATGTCAATTGTCTCTTCAATTAAAGAAGTGTTTCCTTCTTCAAAATTCGGGGGGGGCTGGAGGTAGTTCCAAAATTTTCCCATTCTCTACCTCGTAGATATCGAGATCCTTTTGCGGGGGAGATTCTATCATCACGGGATTTCCAAAATAGGAAGAGGAATGTGGGATTAGGGAAAGAGCCACTATGTGATGAGTGAGATGTAGCTCTGTATAGGTGTTTAGATATTTAAGAGTGACTCTATCACTATCAAAGTGATCCAAGATAAAAAAACTCATTCTTAGCTTCTATATGTGTCAGGAGCGGGTTAGATGGTATTTTACGCACCAATGGTTTAGTACGAAGTGATACCATGAAACTTGTATTTTCCAAGTCAATGTTTGGAGTAAAAAAGGAAGCTAAGGTTGCTATTGAATCTGAGAGAAGGTTTTGTTCTCGTGGAATTGCTTCGATTGATATGAAGTTGAATCCTTTGGTTAGATCTAATACCGTTGTTTTATAGAGTTGCATGTGTTCAACTCTAGTTTCATATACCTCAGAGACTTGGTTTGCAGTTACGAGTCTCCTAGTACACTAATGTTATCAACACCCATCCTTTTGGATATGATGAGGCCAAGAAGGAGGGCTTCATACTCAGCCCTGTTGTTTGTAAATTCAAAGTTTAACTTAAATGCAAAAGGTAGGATATTTCCCTCGGGAGAAGTAAAGATCACACCTGCCCCCAGCTCCAAAATGACATCTAGCTCCATCGAAGTGGAAAGTCCAATATTTGCTTGGAAAAGTGGATGTTGGGACATTCCTCGCATCTGAAAGGAACGATAACCAGATCGTACCAAGCCAAGTGGGCCTTGCTTAAATAGGCAAGGAATAACAATCTAAGAACCAGTCAAGGTCGTAGATCAAGCCATAAATCAAGGAAATAACTAGTCATCAAAGAACTAGTCAAGACCATAGATTTAGGAGAGAACTAGACATCAAGGATCTAGTCAATACCATAGATCAAGGAAAGAACTAGTCAATACCATAGATCTTATTCACAGCCAAGACAGAGAAAAGAAACATGGGGATTCACTTATGTCTCCCAAAGGGGTTGAGTGCCCACCTTAAATCCTCCAAGAAAACTCAAATCACATACCAACAAGACTCTTATGCCTCCCTCCAAAACTCTTATGTCTCCCTCAATAAAACATACAAGATAAGAAAAAAATTCACTTATTTACAAAGGTGGTACACCCGAACCCAATTCTCTCCTAAGATAAACAACAATAATCTTATGCATCCATCCAAAATATCCCCATTTCCTTTTTCTCCTACACAAACTAAAATCCATTCTATTCCCAAAACCAAAAACATACAACAATCATTCATTTACAATCATTTGCACAACAAAATAGCAATAATAATATGTGGGTAAAGCCTCTACCTTTCCATTACAAGATCATCCAATCACAAGCACAAGCTCCAAGCTTTTCCAAGTCCAAAGAAGTAGAAACCAATTTCCAAGCTTCCAACAAGAACTCCAAAAGTAAGCTCTTCCAAAATACAATAGATAAAATAAAACATCTAACCCCAAAAACTTAAAAACAACATACATAAATAGAAAAGTGAGGAGAGAGTGGTGATGTGGCTCCATATAGGATGCCACATCACTTCTCCTCCACCCACAACACATGGTCAAACACAAAATCCAAAGCTCATAAGTTAGTGGTTGAGGAAATGGAAAACCTCTTACACACACAAACTACTACCTACACCTCTAAAGGACACAATTAAAAACTCATGTAATAAAGTACAATAAATATCACCTTTTTGCCTTACAAATCGCATAATGTGGTCTATTTTTTACCCCTTAACCCATAGGATTAGTTGGTAGGTTAAATTAAGAGGTGTGGGACAAGCTTAACTTGTCCCACAAGCCTCTAAAAATGGCCCTTAAGTCCAAATCCGAATTTGACATGCAAGGTTGAGTATACAACACTTAAAAATAATAAAATCCTTTCAAATCCAACTTAAAATCAAGGAAAATCTACCAACATTAAATACCCCCCTTGTTCACATCCAAAATTACAATAATTAATCAAGGTTAATCAAATTAAATGGAGCATATTAACTAAAAATAATAAAGGTGAATCACATTACTAAAATAAATCACATAATCACAATTAATTAAAACAAAAGGGAAATAAAACATTTACCCAAGGTCACATTTGAGGCCACCCCCTAATGGGGACCTCATAATAATATATCAACAACAAACAACATACAAATACACAAGTTGCCAAGGTGACTTGTTACCAATACCCCAAATTCCTTCATTGTTGGTCTCCTATCTCTTTTTGTTTGTTATGTTATAATTTCCTGAAAAAATCAAAGCAATACCTCTCTGGACTCGTGGCCATATTAATAAAATTGAGACAATAAAACACACATATACATATCAATTCACATAATCAAATATCATAACTAAACCAT
Source organism: Taxus chinensis (assembly GCA_019776745.2). NCBI lineage: Eukaryota > Viridiplantae > Streptophyta > Pinopsida > Cupressales > Taxaceae > Taxus > Taxus chinensis. Next base: position 210,547,849 of record CM034151.1, on the reverse strand, counting down.
CACTAAAATCAATTAATTTCACCAATTGTTCACAATTTCAAATATTTTGATTCTATCAATTCATAAATTAACAATAAGATCACAAGACTAACTAAATCATATAACAAAACTTTTATACCAAAATCCAATGATTCAGTACATATATAAAGTAGTAACTCTAGATCATCATCAAATATTGATATGTCAATCCATGCATGTAATCCATCATATAAGTCGCATCATGTCAAAATTCTAAAACATCCATATTGTCTATCAAATAGGCTGATCAAATATAGTAATGGCCATATATCAATGTCTAAAGATCAAATATGATAACAATGTCTATGGCTCCAATCCAAAGTAAGAAAAAATCGTAGTAAGATCAATGTCGAAGAGGAGTGGGCACTACAGAAAATGACTTGTGTATTGAAACCTGCAATCTATCCATATGTATGTTTTCGTGTGCATTACTACTTTAAAATCATGCCCTCTATCATTCAATCTCTACATGGATCAGTTCACTCTTTCCTCTTATCTTATTTCTCTTCCATTTGATTCATTCATTGATGAAATTTGTTGGTCCATCCACTCTTCATGTATATGACAACATAGGTTTGTCGCATCTATCACCGTCAAATCCTTCTTTTTTTCTACACCATCCGCCCTTTACATTGGATACCAATTTCTGGATATAATAACTCGAAAGAGAATGAATAAAATAGGTTTGTCTTCTTTATTGTTTTTTGTCCATATTTTTTTATTTTCTTATTAATTTTTCTTTATAGTCCTCTTATTGTGTTGAAAACATTCAATCTTGTGTCAATAGTATATAGTTCGCCTACTTGTATTTTAAGTCAAAATTCATCATTTATAAATATAGAGTCAAGTTTATTTATGTCTAAGTTGTCAAAAATATCAAAAATAAAAGTTTCATATGTGAGTCACTATAAAAAATTAGTCAAAATATTGTAAAACTAAAAAAAATTACCTTATTGACGCATTTTCGGTGTTACCTGACACCCATCGATCCTCAAAATCTAAATTCATTGAGTTAGTAGCATTGCATTGTAGGACAGAGGAAAACAGAGGTTGGAGGTCACTCAACAACCTCTCTTCAGTCACCAATGATGGGGCCACATATTAGTTATGGTGGCATCTTTGTGGTGTGAGTATTTTCTTTTAGTTTTTGTAGTGTGCTTTCCATTATGTTTTTCTGTGTTCCAGTTTGCAGTTTTCTTGATTGAATAAGTGTAAATTTCACATTGAGGGGGGGACATGATCCAATGTTCTATTTCTAGTTTCTAGCATGTTTGTAACCTGTGATCAGATTTTCCTATGGTATTCCATGTAGTGAGATATTGATGAGCGCTGATAATAGTACGTGGCACATCATGATGTGGTTGTAGGTAAACCACTTGAATACCTTCATTTTTGTTTTTGGTAAACCAATTACAAAATCACCATTATTTGTTGTCGGTAAACCATTTTCAAAACCATCACCTTGTGGTTTGTAGCACTCCAAATGTAAAACCACCATTTTTCAGTTTGTGCTCAACCGTTTGCAAAACCATAGTTGAGGTTTGTGATCATCCTGTGAAAATAACCAACTCATGAGCATCTGCACTTATGTAAGGTAGGTTTTCCCCACGTTTTCACTAAGGGAGGGAATGCTAGGAAATCAATCTAGTGCTCATATTATATGAGCTAATTGTATTTACTGTGTTGTAAATAACACTTACTAGGTTGTTGTATTACCTAGCTAAGTGGTTAATTTGTTACACCCATAAATTTGTTAAATAGGTAATTTTTATATCGTTTTCCTATTTAGTAGGAAGTTATTTTGTTTTTGTAATGGATATAATAGCCAAATGTTGTGTGTGTTAGATATAATAATATAATAAAAAGAAGAACGTAGTTTTCTATGTGTTTAATCTTTTGGTGTAACTTCACAGCAAATAAGGAGTGTGGTCATGTAACTATGTAGAAGACTGCTCAATGTTTGATGAGTCTTAAATATAAGTGTATGCTCCTTGAAATTATGTGGTGGACCATACTTAGTTGGATCAATAAGTAACTCCTTAAAATCTAGAAGGTGACAAGTGGACGGTGGAGGTGGGTCCCCATTACTAATGTGGTCTTCTATGCTAGAAGATAATTTCTCATCATTAGAAATATACTCAAGTTTAGAAGTTTCATCATGTACAAGTGAATTTGATGAATAATTTGAAGGAGGGACAAGTGAGACAAGGAATATATTCAAATCTAAGGATCAACTAAACCCACTACATTGATATTTTCATTGTGTAACTCTCTTACATATATTGAAGCTGAAGTGAACTCATCCCGCATGTCCTAACTAAGGTGAGTAATCTAATAAATTGATATGAGATTATTTTAGAGTTATGGAATACTTAGAACATTGTTAAATTTTCCACCACTCACTTCAACAGGCCCTCTCCCAAATACTTGAGTAGAAGTGTCGTCACCCAATCAAATAATAGACATGTCACATGGCTCCAAGGAAGTGAAATCCACATGTGAAGATGCCATATGAAGTGATACACAAAAATCAATAACCCATGTAAGAGTTGTAAGTACCACTACAGTTAGATCTCTCCCCTTTTTTCTCCTTTCCTAATTCTTTCTCTTTCCCTTTTCCATTGTCATTTACCTTGAAGGATTCATGGATTGATGAAGAGGGTTTTACAAACTCAGGAACACCTGTGTTTTCTTCTCAAGAAGAATCATGAGGAGGTCAATTTGCTTTTTCAAACATTTACTTTCATCATGCATGTCTTTTTAATACCCACATTTGATCTTTTCTTTCTTAGGATTAACACTATAAGAGGAAGTGGTGGAATTTAGTTTGGTGGTGGGTTGTTCCTTATTTTTCTCATGATCCTTTTTGTTTTGTTTCTTCTCTTTTGAAGCCTTCTATATGTCATGCCCCGCAAGTAGAGCATGTAGTTTAGTGGATTTTATTGCACCAATTTGAATTAGTTTATCTTGTTCTTGAGTCAAGTTAGCAACAAAAATTTTAAAGGAGGGCATTTTCCATTGTTATCCAAGTGCCCTTTTGGTTGCATGGAAGGTGGAGAAAGAAATAGAATAGTCAAGACCTAGTTTGGTGAGGACAGAAAGAATAAGTTATGAGTCTTTTTTCTTAATTCAGTTGGTGTATTTCATTATTTTCTACTTGTTGGTTCACCTTTCCTATTCCACCAATCTTTAAAATTTCCCATGCCCTTCCATTTGTATAGATCCACATATTTGGTCATTGTATAAACCATCCAATCAATTCAATATTAATTATTTTCTATCATTGGTATCAAAGTGTTTGAATGGGACGGCTAAAAGGAATGATAACCAGATCATACCAAGTCAAGAACACAGATGCTAATCAAACACCACAATCAATAAGATGAAATCAATTCTCCAAAATAACTTTACATAAACCTTTGTAAACAAATGAACAACAATATCAAATATTATTATGGAGCTCAATGAATTACAATGAGAATGGGCCTTTCTTATATAGGCAAGGAATAAAAATATAAGAACCAGTTAAGGTCGTAGATCAAGCCATAAATCAAGGAAATAACTAATCATAAAAGAAATATTCAAGAACATAGATTTAGGAGAGAACTAGACATCAAGGATCTAGTCAATACCATAGATCAAGGAAATAACTATACCTAACAACTAGATAATATCTCCTAATATATAAATAAGATAAAAGAAATATCCACACACATAAGTGAGTGAGAATAAAGACAATAAAGGTAAATAAATTACCTAGACGAACATGAGCTAAGGTAAATACCTACTCTAACAATGGCCTGGATAATCATCTGGTGGTACATAGATGTGAAATTGACACTAATCAGGGGTCCAACCCAAAAATCCATTGGTCATCCTAGACGTGTTCCTTGTTGTAAATGATGTTTTTGACTAGGGTTGATGCATGTCCTTGTGATTTGGGAATCGTTGTCAGGTGAACCGAAAATATAGAAAATATGATGGGGAGGGGCACCAAAAGAGGAACCAGCCATTTAACTCCCTACATGCAACTGAAAGACCTACAGACCTATGACCCCAAAATTATTTTGTGCATTCCTTTGGCACTTTCATTTTAGACCTATTATCAATCATTGTTTCTGGCACTTCAGAACATAATATTGGTGTTGTTTTAAAAACTATTGATAATGCGACCTGTTGTGGAACCTAACATGCAAGGTAGGGCTCAAACCGTGTAGAGATATGTTTTTTTGTATAGATGTGGATTTTTTACTCAAGAATTGGTGGTTATAACCATTATAGAGAGATTTATTATCTACTAAAATATAATTAAAAAAACTATTCCTCCATTATATATTTTTTGGTATTATGTGCCAACATACATACAAAGAGTAGGTGGTAGTAAAAGTTTTAACATGCATTTGTGAGTGCATGAAGGATTATTATCCAGCCTTCTAGATTACATTAATTCAACTATAGGTAATTGTTATCCAATTTTTCCCCTAAGGAAAAATGGATAAACATGACCTTACACGCAAAGGAAATGAAGAGTTTGATTCAATCATGGGAGCTCACATTTCGATTCTAGAAATCAGGTTACAGGTGGGCTCGAAAATGGAAATTCAAGGTTGGAAAAGGAATGGCCAAACGAACGTCGAAGGAGATTAGAGCTCGAGTGAAAAAATGGAAGCCCAAGCCTGAAGTTTTGTACTTTGGGCATTCAACATTTCAGGGGTTTGTTTCAGGGTTGAAGCAGTGAGAAGCCTGAAATGTGATGGGTGAAATGTCTGAAATTTTGAAATTCCAAAGTTCATAAGGGCTCGGCATTTCGGAGGTCAACTCCCATTTCAGGGTCAACAACGCTGGAGATTTTGGGAACAGCAGGGTCCAAAGTCTGAATTTTGGACTTCAAAGGTGCAGGGTTTCAGACTTCAGAGGTTCAGAGTCTTCACCAAAAAAAATAGAAAACATCAAACAAATGCCCAAAATCCTGAAATTATGAATTCTAAAAGGGTTCAGATTTCATAGGTCAAACTTGGTTTCAGGGTTAATGCGGAAGGCATTTCAAACCTTCAGAGGTCCTGGTTTGGAAGGTTTGTTTTAGACTTGAGATGGTGAAAATTCTGAAAGGGGCAAGGTATGAAACCTAAATTTGGAATTTCATACTTCTAGGTTTTAGAGGTTCAGGGTTCAAAGGTATCGGCGGGTCAATAGGATGAACAATGATGAAAAAATCACAACCCGGAGTCTGAAACCCGACATCCGAATTTCAGACTTTGAGGTTTCGCTCGCCGAAACAGATAAATACTAACATCAACATCTGAATTCAAAATTTTGAAAATTCCAAATTTTAGGATTTCAGAGGTTGCATGCATTTTGGACTCTGAAAAAGGAAGATCGGTAGTTCGCAATTTTTATAGAATGACACCCCAATCTTTAGATGGCCATAAATTTTGACCGGGAGCTCGGATTTGCACAAGAAAGGACTTTTTGGAAATTTCTCAAGGTCCTCTACACAACTACAACTGGTTATCTTAATTTAAGTGGGACTAAGTTATTCAAAATGAATAAATACAGTCTGTCATTTTATAGGATGTCAAACTTCTCACCTACCAAAATAATGAGGTATAGGCTTCCTTTATTCTCCTAAAAGGAAAAGTACAAGGAGATATGGGTTTTGCAGTGGTGCCCATCATTGTGGCAGGAGAATTCAAGGCATACTTGGGTGGTTGAAGTAATTTTTTAGATTCTTCTCTCTCATTTTCTCCTATATATTGTAAGGAGGGGCTCATTTTAAAGGGTTGGACACCTTGTATATGCCCCTCCCTTCTTCTTCTTGTATGTAAGATATTTTGTGGGGATTCCAAACCTCTTTACTAGACATTGTAATGCAAAATATATGCCTTTTTCCCTAAGTGTGATGTATTGTATCAACTTTGAGGGCAATAAAATCATATATGTGGATGTTTCAAACACACTTCTGTGTTCTATTGCATCTTTTTTTATCTTTCATTTCATACAAAGGTTATTTTGTATTGTTGTGTTTTCATTAGAATTTTCTAGTTGTGGTGTGTTTATCATACAGGTTGTTCAACATCCTTCGGGTGCATCACCTTCCCTTAGAGTAGGTTTTAATTTTTAGGCATTTTTTCTAACTCTATCTCCTTGGGAAAGCTTTAGATTAGGGTTAGATCTGCAACTCTCTGCACTTTGGAGTAGTTGGCACTAGGTTAGGATAGGAGGTCAGCCTTCTCCAAAGGGTTATCCCAATTGCAAAGTCCCACACTTTAGGATAACTTCATGTTTGATGAATCACACTAACGGTCTCAATCCTTCGAATTGCAAAAAGTCAGGGGTGTTGTGATTTTGCCATAATAGTAACATTATCGCTACAAGCTTAATGAAGAATAGAATTATTCAAAATTAATTAGCACTCTTACATTGGATTCCAACATCAAAAACAATGAAGATTCAGTGTAAGACCATATGAGTAAGGTTTTGAGTAGCAACAATCAAGAACAACTTGTGAAAAACAAGCAACTTGAAGCATAAGAAGACCAAGGAAACATGTAAGGAAAGTCTTACAAAAACCTCCAAAAGGAAATATTTTACATGTAAAGGCATGAGAAAGTATTTTAAAAAGAAGTTAAATACACTTTAAAAGGAGAAAACATGATTTCAGTACAATTGCAACTTCATCAATTCCACTATAAAGCTACAAGAATGCAAGAAACTAGTCAACAAGGTAAAGCTTGTGATCCCGTGCAGAAATATGAGTGCATGAAAATAATTCCTGGAGAATCTAGCAATACTACAAGCAACCATAGGGATGTGCATCCTTTTAGATATTGAAATCAAGCCCAAGATAGCATTGGTTTTTAATTTTATTTGTTAAAAGTCTCCAAAACTTACACATTTGAGGACATTGTGCATAAAGATAC
>CM034151.1:210434252-210540411 GCA_019776745.2 Taxus chinensis | reverse complement strand
CAATGTTCTAGCTTATACATTATTTTTTTGGCTTATACTTATCCTTTATATGCATGTTTTTTCATACTAACACTTATTTTCTAGCCACTTGTTTATGTGTTCCTTAGTCTTTACCAGGCACATTTACCTTCCTGTTGTAGGGCATAGTTTCATGTGGTCAGTCCACTTTTGGGACCGCATTCTCCTATTCATGACATCCCATGTGCAACTAAAGAGGGGGGGGCATCTTTTGGGGTTTACACACGGTACCAGTATAGTTTAGTCTACAATTTGGTCTACAGTGCAATCTATGGTCTTCAAGTTGGTTCAGAACAGTCTACGAACCCCATACACAATGGATTTTATAGGGAAAATTTTCCTTAGAATTTTGGGGAGATGTTATAGGTAAGAGGATACAACATACGTTCCTCCCTACACTACTTTGGTCAATGGCGTCAGATCACCCAAAAAACCATACATTACAGAGATCTCTTCACCAATCTCAAGGAAGTAATTACAGGTTAGAGAATAATATAGCTTTCTCCATACACTTATTCAGCCACAATGGCGTGATATCGCCTAAAAAACGTGCACTTCAGTGATGGTTACATTATTTCCTTTCTACCCCCTTTTGTCTTATCATGGATTAGGTGCACATTTTCCTTTTTCATTGTTATTTTCGTACTATTTTTACATGTTTCTTTACATAAATACATACATTTTTACACGTATACATGTGTATTTGAGTACTTTATCATCTTCTCTTTTTCAGGTCCATTCGTATGGTAAGAAAACATTCAACAACAACACACACATGGAAATTATAGCACACACATGATATTAACCATGCAGGTGCACTACATGCATTGGAATATACACACGTGCTTCCGCCCTGGGTTCACTCTCATCACATTTTTTACACTTTTATATCATTAGTCACCATGCTCCATATTTATTTTTTCATTCCACATTTTTTGTAGTCCTTCAGCACATTGCTACATCATTGTACATTGATTATCAAGAACACATCTCTATCTTATTTATGTTAACCAACTTTCCGATAACCAACATAAAGTGGGGGTAAATGTAGTCACTAAATCATGCACTTGGAGTCATTATTTACTCTCAGTCACATAATGTTATTCATATGGTTCTTGAGTGAAAAGAGTAATAATTAACCCATGTATTTGGCCTTTTTACTTTACTTTCTATAGTTACTTTTGGTCTTTCACCCACACTTTCCCATTCTTTATTGCTGTTTTGCATCATTCCTATTTATAATTGAGGCACCCAGCCAAGGACTAGGGTTCCCAAGGTGCCCCGGTTCCCTCTGGGGTTCCCTAATTATCTTTATACTTTTCTCTCACCTTTTAGGCACTTTCTACCCATTTTAGCTTTCTATCTTTTTGGTGGTCAGTATTTTTAGGGTTAATTATGAAATTAGAACAAGAGAACCATATAAATATAAAGTTATGAGACCATAATGAGGGACAAAGCACTAAGTGTCTACTATCACCATCTAGAGTTACATCCATCAAAGGTATCTAATGATACATTTACATCTATCTAGCTCCATCATAAGGCACATAAGGTTAGTTCATCTACATCACAGTTCATAGGAGGGGATTCAATTTTTTCCATACACACATTTACTACATAACAAAATCACTATTATATTAGATGAAAGTTTTTTATGATTTAATTACTCCAGTACAGCATTCAATGGATACTTGCATAGATAGTTTTGTAACTGCTTCATCGGTCTATTTCAAAATTTGGCATGAGTGTACCTAGGACCGGCATTGTTACAAGTATGACTGGCATCGGTCAGGCAACAGATGGCCTCGATAGTTGTATAGGTCTAACCAGCAGTGCATTTACATGTTTTGTTTGGATGTTGATTAATTAACTCTTAGGAATTAGATCTGTTTTTAGAATTAAATTATACCTATTGAATTGTCAACCTTGCTTTCAATGGGTAAATTCAAGGTTAAGTTTGATAAAGTAAACAATATCAAAGTTTATAAATTATTTTCCCCTTATCATGAAAGATATGATGATATAGGTTACAAAAATTATATATTTTTAAGAACTACTAAATTATGTCCATGTCTCAGAGAGACAATTTACTTCCTAATAAAACAAAATCTTTAGAGAATTAAAGTACTGAGAGCCCATCTAAGAGGTGTGGAAGATTGTAAATAGTTATTATACATCTATGTTATGAAACCATTCCCATGGATAATATATTGGATTGTTTCTATCATGTACATTAGCCATGTTGACATTTGGTGTCAACCTAGCATTAAATATGGTGTTGATTTATGATCTCTTCAAGTGGTGATTGTGATATTTATTCTGGCTCAGACCATATGGCCAACTTTTCTATTGCATTTATTCATGTACCTATTTCAAGAATCCAAATTGTCTATGTAGTTACTGTGCAATGTGCTGATCCCAACTTGTCGGTATGTCGAGGCTTCTTCTCATTTGAGGTTCTTGTAGGTGTTGACATCAATATTTACTCCATAGAGGTCTTGGCTGATTGAGTGCATTAGATGCTACCCAGCAAGGGAAGATAGAAATAGCATATTTCACAGGTAGAGAAATTTGACGGTAGAAACTACATCAATTATGGAAGATGCAGATTGAGGATAATCTGTATCAAAGAGATTTGTATTTACCCTTGCATGAGAAGTCCCATACAACTAAAAATATGACTGCTCTCTCCATGGAATCTTCCAGAAATTAGTTTGATTTTGATCCCTGGAAGTCACATGTGGCTTCCATTATTAGGAAAGCAATATTTCCATCGGTAGACTTAATGAATTTTCCTTGCTAAATAGTTATAATGTCAACAACAAGGTCTAGATGGTTCAAAATAAAGTTTAGTTGATTAATAAACTATTTAGTTCTAAGATGCATGAAGGTGGATCTACATCTAGTCATTTGAATTATTTCCGATATATTGTAAATCAGTTAAAATCGGTTGATATACCATTTGATGATGAAATAAAAGCACTTTTATTCTTATGTTCTTTTCATGATAGTTGGGATAACTTGGTAATGGATGTTAGTAATATAACATATCCTAATAATATTTTGAAGTTTGATGATGTGATTACTATAATCTTCAATGAATAAATTAGCAGGAAGAGTACAGAGGAATCATCATCTAGAAATGCTTTGAATGTAGAAAGCAGGGGAAAGCAGAATGAAAGATCCAAAAGTAAGAGTAATGGGAAGTCAAAGTCAAGGGATAGCAGATCTAAATCTAGAAGTAAGGGAATTACTTGTTGGAAATGTGGAAAGAAAGGACATGCAAAGAAATATTGTTGGTCAAAGGACAAAGAGAACCAACACCCAAACAAAGGTAAAGAAGAAAATCTTGTTGCATCAGAGGTAATGCAAGATGCTCTTATTCTTTCTTTAGATATTAGAATTGAATCATGGGTTTTAGATTCAGGATTTTCTTTCCATACAGCCCCTAATAAGGGTTATTTCAGAAATTATGTCTAGGGAAATTTTGGGCATGTTTATTTGGGTGATGATGAACCTTGTAGTATTACTGGTAAAGGCTAAGTTCATCTAAAATTACAGAATGGAGATACATGGGTATTGAAAGATGTGAGGCATGTGCTAAGCCTCAAGAGGAATCTTATTTCTGCATGGTAACTAGGTGAATCTGGTTGCATGGTTACTTTTACAGGAGACTCTTGGAAATTCACCAAGGGTGTTTTTGTTGTGGAAAGAGGTAAGAAGGTAGGAACGTTATATTTATCTACCTTTACTACTGATTCTTTTTCTACATTATCTACTTCAGATTCAGATGCATGCATGTGGCATAACCAGTTGGGTCATATGAGTTAAAAAGAAATGTAAATCTTAAAGGCTAAGGGTAAGTTATCAGATTTGAAAGATTTAGATCTTGATTTCTGTAAGCATTGTATCTTTAGAAAGCAAAAGAGAGTGAGATTTCTCAAAGTTAGGGTAACTAAGAAGGAGCAAAATTTGGAGCTTGTACACTTAGATGTGTGGGGACCAGCTCAAGTAGATTCTCATGGAGGATCCCAGCATTATGTTACTTTCATTTATGATGTAACAAGAAAGGTATGGGTTTATTGTATTAAACGTAAATGTGATGTTTTTAAGACTTTTAAAAGATGGAAAGCCCTTGTTGATAATGAATCAAATTCTAAGTTAAAGTTCCTTAGATCTGACAATGGCGGTGAATACTGTAGTAAGGCTTTCAATGATTATTGTTTAGTGAATGGGATACGTAGAGAAAGAATGGTTCCAATAACACAATAGGAGAATGGTGTTGCAGAAAGAATGAACAGGATAATCATGGAACATGCTAGAAGTATGACGATACAATCTTAATTTCCCTTGCATTTTTGGGAAGAAGAAGTTGATACAACAATTTATTTGATTAACCATAGGCCTTCAAGTTCACTAGATAGAGGAATACCAGAGGAAGCTTAGACTAGAAAAGAGGTAGATTTTTCATTTCTTAAAGTTTTTGCTTCAGAAGCTTTTGTGCATGTTGATAGGGAAAATAGAAAGAAGTTGGATGCAAAATCCAAAAGATGTACTTTCATTGGTTATGGATCTGGTGATTTCGGTTTCTGTTTTTGGAATTTAGAGAATTCTAAAATTATTAGGAGTTGTGATGTTGAATGGAATGAAAAGAGAATGTATTGGGATCAAATTTTGGTACCCAAGGATGAACCGGTTGAGAAGTTTTTGAATAAAAATGAACTCTCAGATTTAAAATAATTACCAACAAGGTTACATAGTAATCGGTGTCGGTTGACCCCTTACAGACACCAGTCAAACAAACCAGTATCAATTATAGAGGATCCAAACCAGAATTAGTTAGCAGAACCAACATCGGTTAGAGGTGACCAGTGTCAGTCACTATCATATTTAGATAGGAATGTCCAAGAGGTCTAGATTGAGCCTCTGGTACCCCAAACTCTTATGAGAAGGTCACAAAGGGTAAGTAAACTTCTAGAAATATTTATACCTTCTCTATTTTATTTATTATTGACTGATAATGGTGAAAATGAGAGCTTTGAAGAAGCATTGCAGGATAAGACTCACGTCCAGTGGGAGCATGGCATGGATGAGGAGATGGACTCCTTGGAATAGAACCAAACTTAGAATTTTGTTAAGTTGTCAGCAGGTAAGAGAACATTGCAAAACAAGTGGGTTTACAGAATTAATGAAGAAGAGGGCGGAAAAAAAAGGTACAAGGTAAGGCTTGTAATAAAGGTATTTGCACAAAAAGAAGGTATTGAATTTGGTGAAATTTTCTCTCTTGTTGTTAAGATGACTTCTATTCGTACTATATTAACCTTAGTTGCAGTAGAAGATTTTCATTTAGAGAAAATAGATGTGAAGATGGCTTTCCTTCATGGTGATTTAGATTAAGAGATTTATATACAGCAACCACTTGCGTATGAAGTCAAGGTTAAGGAGAAATTAGTGTGTATGTTGAAAAAGAGCCTATATGGGTTCAAGAAAACTCCAAGGAAATGGTACATGAGGTTTGATAGTTTTATGCAAGAGCATGGTTACTTGAGATTTTAATCTGACCATTGTGTTTATTTTAAGAAGCTTGAAAATGGGAGCGATATTATTTTGTTACTGTATGTGGATGATATGCTTATTTCAGAATCTAGTATGCAGGACATTGGTGAGCTTAAGGGAAATCTAGCTCACAAATTTGTTATGAAGGATGTAGGAGCTACAAAAAGAATCCTTGGCAAGTAAATACATAGAGATAGGAAAAACAAGAAATTGTATTTGTCTCAAGAGGATTATATCTAGAAGGTGTTATAAAGGTTCAACATGCAGAATGTAAAACCTGTTAGTACACCTATGGCTGGAAACTTCAAATTGAGCAAAGACTAGTGTCCTTCATCACATGAGGAGGTCAAATACATGACATGAGTACCATATGCTTCAGCAGTTGGAAGTTTCATGTATGTTATGGTTTGTACTAGACTAGAAATATCACAGGAAATGGGAGTTATGAGTATATATATGGCTAATCTAGGTAAACAGCATTGGAAAGTAGTCCAATGGATACTCAGGTATTTGAAAGGGACATCTAGCATGCATTTATGCTATAGAGGTTCAGATATTTCATTACGTGGCTATGTTTATTCGGATATGGCTGGAGATATGGATAGTAGGAGGAGCACTACTGGATATATTTTCACAGTAGGTGGAATGGCAGTTAGCTGGATTTTGAGATTGTAAAAGGTTGTGGCTTTGTTTACTACAAAGTTAGAGTATGTTGCAGCTACAAAGGCTAATAAGGAAATGATATGGATGAGTAGGTTCATGGAAGAGTTGGGAAAGGAGAAAATTAATTGTAAACTGTTTGGTGACTGTCAGAGTGAAATTCATTTGGAAAAGAACTCGGTGTTTCATTCGAGAATGAAACACATTTAGTTGAGGTATCACTTCATATGGTAGGTATTGGAGGATGGAAAATTGAATCTAGAAAATATTCATACAAACAAGAACCCTGTGCTTATGCTAACGAAGCCATTAACAAAGGAGAAGTTGGAGCTACACTCCACTTCTGTTGGTCTTCGAATTTTATACTTGAAGAGGAAGAAACAAAGCTAAGGAAGGATCCAAAAATGACACTGTAAATGTATGGTGCAGTAATTAATCTCCAAGTGGGAGATTGTTGAGTTGTGGAGCTCAATTACTTCAATTTAGCATGTAATGGAAACTTGTTGGGAAATATAGTAACTGTCATTGATTAGGCGGGAACCGGCATCAGTCACCAAGGACCGGCATCAGTCAAGAAAGGGAGGAACCGGCAGTGGTTAGGTCTAACCGACATCAGTTACCTATGTGAGGATGTTTTAATTAACTCTTGGGAATTAGATGTATTTTTAGCATTAAAGTATATCTATTGATTGTAATTATATGGCTAAGTTCCCTAAGTCTATAAATGACTATATAAGCATAAAATATAGGGCTTATAAGGTATGATTAACAAGAATTAGAAAGAACTTGCAAAATTTGGTGAGAGAGAGAATTATTGGTGATAAAGAAAAAGCTTGAGAGAAAGAAAGTACCAAACATCTTATAGGTGTGAAAGATTGTAAATCTTCATTATATATCTTATCAAAGCTTTAGATAATAGATTGGCTTGTTTCTTGGTGGACATAGCCCACACTAGGTGAACCATGTTAAATATGGTGTTGATTTATGTCTCTTGTTTTGTATATTTCTTATGGTAGAATATCCACTTTTATTTACATGAATACTTAGATCTGATATATATTTTCTGTACAACTAGTGTGCTAACCACAACATCTACTTCACAAAGTGTGACTGACACAAGAGAACGGAGGGAAATATTTTCACACAAACACCTAGAACTACATTGGGTTTGAGATGTAGTGCATCACTCAGTTAGTAAGTCCACAATTGTGGCTATCGAGAATAGTCTAAACCCTTCATATGCATCTTTGTTTTTTATGGTTTTGATGTTTTTTCTAGGGCTCTGTAGGTGATTCTTCCATATCCTATTAATAGTGACATCTAGTGTAGTTTAGTGAAATTAGTGTGACAGGAAGTGAACATAGGTGAACATCGAGTGACACTAAATATGAGGTTTCCTATTCACTTCCGTAAACCAGTGCACACATATCTCATAACATGGCACCCACAAGTACCCCTATCCCTTTCCTAGTGGCCTAGTCAAACAATATAGCCTGGATCTGTGCTTTCTCAGGATTCTGGGTGATCGTTTCCTCCTCCTTTTCACTTGGTCTACACTACGACATAGTCTTGTGACATCTAAGAATCAACTAAGGCTTTTCTGAACCATTATTGCACACTAGGGTTTCATATTTTCTAGCTTAGTTTTCTTGGGTGTATTTTGGTATTTTATTACTTCATTTATTCAGTCATTTTACTACTCCTATAACATTAGATTACACTAATAGATTCCATTTTAGTTTAATCACTAGTTTTCCCTTATTCCAATGACACCAAGATAGTGGGTGGTAGCTAGATAAAATGCAAATGTGTGGAGGAATAGAATGAAATCCCCTTCCTATGTATTGTGTATGCAAAATAATGTGCCCAAATTAAGTCCCTTGATCTATGTAGATAGATAGGTCTTGATAAGAATTTTTTGCCCTTATAATGGTATGTATGTTGTATTTTTATAGGGATCTCTTGCTTGAATTTTGACACTAATGATCTGATATGTCAACTAGTACCTTGGGATATGAGAGGGAATTCAAAAAATACCAACCTCAAATGTCCAAAATAAGATGAAACATAAAGAGGAAACAGGCTCCCAGGATGGATAGGATCATTTAGAGCTAGTGTTTAGTCTTGGGCGCTAGTGCCCAAAAATAATTGATGAAAAATGAGTGAGGAATGACAGACAGGGATCCCTGTGACCTAAACATAACTAGGTGTATGAGTGAAAAGTTTGAAAGATAAAATTAATAAAGACCAACAAGATAATTGGATGGACTGTGGAATGGGTAATCAGTGAATTCTTTTCTTACCCAAGATCCATATATAAAATAACATACTTGACACTATAGTAAATAGTAATAAGTGCATAATTTTGTGTCTACATTTTCCCCCACATTATGTTGGTGACTGAAAAATATGTAACATAAAGTAGATAAAGATGCATACCTGAGAGAATTTTGGAGAATCCCATGTTGTAGAGTACATGCAAATGTGGTATAAGTACATTTCGAATGAGATCACATAGCATGGAAAACCATGGATTAGTGTGTTTGATCTATGCAGCATAACGAGAGATGTGGGACCATTACGAGGATAACTAACTGAGATTGATGATTACGGTGTTGAAGAATTAGATATTTTATTTTGTTGTTGATGGAGATGTGATGCGGTAGGGAGTGATTAGTTCTTAACCTGATTGTGTGTATGTGAAAAACTTAGGATCTGAGCATCCTGCCGCTAGAGGAAGAGTGTAAGGAGAGAGGTCTAGTTTTACCCTCCAAATTTAACTACATCCTTAAAGGGTGTAGCTAGTGCAGACGGAAAAATACTGAATTTTGTTTATTTGGATCCATTTTGATTAAATGTGATAACCTATATAGGAGAAGTATAGGAAAAGAAATGACATCTCATCACCCCCACTCTAGTGATGTCACCATAATGTGTATGTGTTGGCTTCCATGTTAGGTCGTCTGGAAGTAGTCGCAAAGTGTAGAATAACTTCCAATGTTAGGTCATCTAGGAAAGTTATGATATAACTCCAAAGTTAGGTCATCTGGGAGGATAAATATGTTGTGTTCATGTTGATTGATTGTTGTTATTCAATGTTGTGGATATTTGAATGTATGTGGTTTATTGGTTGGCTACTCATGGGTATAATTTACGCTTGTTTCCCCCCGATTAGGTCATTATGGGGAACTGTCAGAAATTTGTGTGGAATGTCACATATGTAGGAGGAAATGTTTGATAATGATGGGTTAGAAATTTAGATTTATCATTTAATGGTGTAAGGAGAATTATAATATGACCCCAATTATATGCCCCCTTTCTGTGAAAGGGGGGGTGATGATGAGAATGAAAGCTAAGCTGAAAATAAGCACGTAATGATGTAATGAAGAATGTTATTATAGATATCACAAAAGTGGGTGTATATCAATTAGAAACGATCTCAATGAGAAATATTATGTGTGAAATGTGTATGATATAGTAGTAGGTGAAATTCTAAAGAGAATGATGTGAACGGGATAGAAATCAGAGTAAGTATGCTCAAGATATGATTGAAATTGTGTAATGTGTATTAGTTAAGAGAATGAATGCAAATAATGACTATAGTAAGGTAGGTAGTGGAGAGTTACTATAAATAGTAATGTCAAAAATTTAATAGGAAATTCATTTGATTATTTTGTTAGTGTGATTTTGAGCTCTGGGTATGTGAATATGCCTCAAGTGAGAGCACCATGATTGATTCGGTTTGAGATGGTGGTAATAGATATGGCATCACGTACGATAGTGGAGCTAGTAAGTGTGATTGTTTTCAAAAAATGTGTTAATATTAGTTGTTTTTTATAATTTTTTGCAAAATTTTTGTTTTTGAATTTCTCAACATTTTACTCTTGGACAAGAACGGTGAAGGAAATAATGACCCTTGGGACACTAGTACCCAAGAATGGGCACTAATGACCTGCTCTTGGGCACCCTAGTCCTGATTCTAGGCACTAACATCCCAAATGTCTTGCGTTGAGCCCAAAGTGTTGTAGATGTGAAAATTGATGTGTGTTGATGTTATAGGTACGTGTGTTTACATATGTACAATGTTCTAATTTCATGTTTTTTAGTTATTTTGTGGTCTACAGAGGGACATCCATTTGAGATAGTCTGGTGGTGGCCACCATTTGAGTACATTGCTAGTATTGGGGTTGTTAACTGATGAGTTGGATATTCTAGACCATGATGGCCTTCAGCACATAGCGAGGATGGGGGATGTGCCCCATAATATTCCTATGATTACAACTTTGTACGAGAGGTGGTGTGAAGATACTAGAATCTTTTGGCTACTTGTTGGAGAGGTGATAGTGACCTTAAAGGACGTGTATCACATACTGTGACTGCCTATCATTGGTGATAGGATTCAAGTGATGGATGTGGATGATGCACAAAGGTATATGAGGGATGTTGGGAAGTATTTTACGAGGACTCAAGTTCATACTAAGGTACATATTAACTTGGATGCTATTGTGAGATCAGGGGTTCTACGATTGTGGAATTTTATTATCACGGTGATTACTTCATCAATTATAGTGGAGGGTGGTAGTGTAGGCATCTTATATAATACACATGACATTATTCATCAGATAGAGGAAGAAAGCACAAGGTATGCCTGGGCATGATGTTTATTATCTCACCTATACATGGATCTATACAGATTTACATAGGAGGAGCATGGATGCAGTATTAGAGATACTACATTATTACATGTATGGGCCTATGAGTGTATTGTCATACTGAGGCCAGTTTGTGGACTACGAGGAGAGTGGGAAATGCCAGATTTATTTTCTAGGATATGGGTAGGTTTTCATGGAAGGAATATGGATATAAACAAATATAGAGTAATGTTATATCATATGGGGCCAGATGTCATGACATGGATGCCATACCAAGACTATAGAGGATTACTAGAGGATTAGCAAAGCTACGATGTGTTCGAAGTACTATGTGGCTAGAGGATCAATTTCTAGGAGTGATTGAGTTATTTCAAGTGGAGCATGTATCAAAACAATTTGGTATGTCCCATGATGTGCCCCCAGAGACATGTATGGATGATATCCATTATTGCACCAAGGAGGGCTAGGGCTAGACCAAGGCCCACAGGAGGGAAGCTTGTACCTCCTAGGAAGATGAGGTTGATGTGACAATAGAGTTGATAGATGTGGATGATGCAGGGTGTACAGAGGCCTACCATGCATGGTGGGCATTACATCTTTAGGTTTTTTTTTTCCAATTTTTTAGATGCGACAGGAGCGCCGCCACGAGGAGTAAAGGGGTAAGAACATGCCCTTGATAATATAGTGGTAGCGATAATAGAGCGTGAGTATTTATATAGTGATGTTTGATGATTAGTTATTTAGTTTTGTAATTATCGATATTATCTAATGTGGTGTTCTATGGATGTAGGTGATACATATTGGTCATTGATTATGGACAAATCTATCCAAACATTGACATTGAATGATCCACCAATGTAATCTTGGGTGGAGGTATGCTAGAGTGTGTGGATGATATTGTGGGTGAGCATACCCATTTTTTCGAGCCACTAACGATAGCAATAGCAATGTGTATTGTGCTAATGAGTGAGACAGATGAGGCATGTGAGGAGACATAGCTAGCTAGGGAGGTTGTGGGTGGGGGTCTAGTAGAAAAATATGTATTTTTGTGGTTCATCAAGTTACAGGGTCACTTTATAGATAAGTCAACCAAGGTTACATTATTCCATTGGTAGGTGGAGAGATCTAGGGTCATGATCAGCAGCGTAGAGTGAATAATGAAGCTTATAGTTCTAGAGCTCTCGTGGTGGCAAATAATGATAGTGATGATGAGATATGATATGTAATGATGTATAGGAGGATTTTCCCCCCTGTGATGAGATGTTTTGTAACTATGATTTTGAATGATATATATATATATATGGAATTATTGGCATATAATCATTGTATTTGATGGTTTTTAATGTGATGATTGGGAATTGTATTAGATGGAATGATGCATTGATTATTGTTTCTATATGCAATGTGTGATGTGTTGAATATTTTTTGTATTTGTTTAATTTATTTGATGGGTAGTTTTTTATATTAATTAATGTGATTAGTGCATATGATGATATCTTATTTATTTAGTGTGTTTGTAAAAAAAGTTGTATTGTATGTATGAATAGAGTTGTGATGAAAAATGAATAATGTGTAACGGCATGTGCATGAGATGGTCGTAATAGTGTAGTGAAGTGTATGTTAATATGAGGAAGATGGGGGAAAAGAATAGTGATACCCCCCAGTGTATAGATGATAAGGTTCATTTATATAAGACCCCTCAGCAGTCAAGAATGAACCGCAAAACAAGAGTGCATCATCTGGAAGTGATATGATGGTGAGCACGAGAGAGATAAATCTATAAAGCATATAGCGCAAGAGATGAAGTGAGGTTATTATTGTAACTATTGACAGGAAACTTCATTAACTTTTGATATAAGCTACGGAAATATATATTAAGCGGCTAAAGTTTGGAGAAAGATGCAAAGAGATAAAGTTAACCGAAAAGGGATAAGGGAATAATGCGTGATAAACTAGGTTCCATGTATAAAAGGACAAAACCTCTTAACATTGGAAGAAGTTGTGAACAATAGTAGATGTCTACTGAATACTAGAAGAAGCCGCCAATAAATAACAAAGCCGCAATACACAGAGAAAGCTACCAAACACTGGAAAAAGCCACATAAGCCAAAATGAAGCCACAGAATAAAGAAAAAACATCCCAGTACAAGACAAAATCTGATATAGGAATAAGTCAAATGAAGTTTCTTTTGAAGCTTATTGTATTTTGTATATTTATTGTAATTAGTGTATTATATAATGTATGCCTCACGAAAGACTTATGTGAGAGTGTCATTTTAAGATTTTGTAAGAGAGATATAAAAGAGTTAGAATGAAAGGAATGTATATGTACTAGAATGATGTAATGCAATTTTGATAAATAAATAAAGATTGGAGTTTTGGGAATGAATTATCTTGCATGTTATTATTTACTTTTCTGTTCTTAGGGTAGTGGTGGTGTATTTCCCACGTACATCCTTAACAAAGATTGATTACACCTAAGCATCGCAACTCTGTCAGGGTTTTTAGGTCAACATTTGGTGTATGAGCCCATGTTTCTTTCATTAAGTAGATGTTAGAAAAGATTTCACCACTAGAGTATTGGAAGTACACGTTGTTAGAAATTGAAAATTGGTGGGAAAAACATATCAATATATTCATGAAAGCAGAATCAAAAAGGTGAAAAATCACTTATAAGGCAGTAGAAGAAGAAGTATTTGAGAATTCGGTGAATAATTCTAGTCTTATTTTCCTCATCATTTATGGCCTTGTTTCTTAGCACATGCAAAAAGGACATAATGGACGTGGATGTACTTAAGACAAACTTTTGAGTGGACTACAAAAAATTAACAATAGTAAAATATCTTGACAAGCCGTGGACCAGAGAAATCAATTATTAGTATGAGAACTACATTAGATTCATTCATAATCACATGGGAAATTTAGGGTTGGATGAGATTTGACAACAAGAAACAAGAAGTTTTAACCGGAACCTGCGGACGATTTCTTCAATCAGTCCCTTTCTTAATTAAAGTGTTAATGATCAAGAAGGGATTAATTATAGAAGTAGAATAGTTCCTTTAGGGGGACATGCACTGTGGGATGGCTAACATGAAGGGGGGTGATCCAGGATTCATGACTTGTCAGAACTAATGGGGCATTGGTTGGGGTGGCAAAAATAGGACGACATGGAGAAAAAAAAAAGAAATAAAATTAGATAGTTGGCTAAGAGGAGATTAGGAAAAATTAAGGAAATTTAAGTTAAGAAGAGTAACTAAAATGAAGAGGATGGAGGAGAGAGAAAGGTTAGCGTGAAAAATAAGGGGTTAGAAAATAAGGTAGAGAAACAAAAGATGGAAAGAGAGGAGAGAGGGAAGAAAATGAACGAAAAGAAGGAGAAATTGAATAAAGTCAAGAAAGTAGAAAAGAAGGTAGAAAAGGTAGAAGATTTACCCACACCAAGTGGAGGCTAGTAATTGGATCACCCAAAAATGGAGGCTGACACTTCAAGTATCACTATAATACCCGCATCTTGCAGAGACCAATTAGGTTTTGTTACCCCAAGAGAATCACGTGGTGCAATATACTGTAGAAAGTCCAATTCAGCAATCAATGACGAGACAAGCAATATTAGTGAGAGATCTACAAAATTAGTAGGAAGTTTAGACCCAACATTCAAAAGGGTTTTAGAAGAAGAAAGATGGAAAGAAGAGGAGATGAGAACCCCATTGATGATCAGAGAGAGAGGATAAGAAGAAGAAGTTAGTGTTATGAGGAACTTAATAGAGGAATTTGGAGAGAAAGTAGAGATAGCGGATGAAAAGAATAAAGAAAAAGAAAATATAGATAAACAAGAGGAGGAAAGGATAGAAGTGATAGAAGATAAGATTAAAGAAAGAGATAGAGAGGAGGAAAGGATAGAAGAAAGAGAAAGAATAAAAATAGAGATAAGAAGAGAAAAAGTGATGAAATATTAGAGGAAAATCATAGATTAAGGAATATTAAAGATAGAAGAGTAGTTATTGACAATACTAGTTATGAAAAGACGTCAAATAAAGATACGCCCCCCAACCGACGTGAAATCCCAAAGGAGATTAAGCCCCCTGGAGTGGATTTCATTCCATGTGCCGCTTAACACACCGATTGGAATTCTAGATAAAGAAAACAGTTTGGAGGAAAGATACAATGAATTGAGAGAAGAGAGTCAGCAAAGACAACAAATAGTAAGAGAGTTTTGAGAATTATTAGGAAAACTTTACTTTGATATTGAATTAAGTAGAGATAAGGGAAGGAGGAATAGTTCAAAACCAATTCACAATCAGAAAAAGAAATTAAAACAAGTTAAGTAGCAACTCGTTGTTCAGTCAAGAGAAAATACTCGATCAACAATGGCTCAGAAGATCAAAATTACAATTTTTGACAAGGAATCTAATGATGCATTGGAACAATTGTTCCTATTAGAATCCTAATGGAAGAGAAATAACACCACAGATAAGGCTACTAAAATACAAGATTTTCATGTTCATTAAGGGATGATGCACTGCATTGGTACATGAGGTTGAATTCTCAAGGAACAAAACCATGGGCTGATATTGAAAGAGAATTTAAAACATAATTTCATTTCCCAGAAGCCCCATCAGAAGGAGTAAGCAAGATGAGAGATATTATACAAAGAGAAGGAGAATCAATGAAGGAATTTAGTCAGAGGTTTAACATTGTTACTAGAAAATTGGAAGAGCCCCTAACAGATAAATAGAGAATTGAGTGGTTCACCTCAGGGCTACTTCCTTATCTCAGAGTAGCATTAGATTCTCAACAGTTTAAAGCATTATCAGAAGTAATTGAAATGGAAATCAAACTGGAATCCCAACCATGGAGAAGATAAGGGGAAACTTCAATTAAGACTAAATTAGAGAGGGTGCAGTTAGAGCTAGCAAAATTGAAATTACAACAAGAAATTCAAAGAACTGGAGAATTAAGAAGTAATTCTCCACCGAAGAGTAATATGAGGCCAAAGATATGGTGTACAGTTTGCTTTTACGAAGGCCATAGTAGAATTGAATGCCCATATTCTAAGAATGCAAAGATAGTAGTCACAAAAAGAATACATTCATCACAGACAACATCCTCTAGCAACATACTACCCTTTGAAAGAACATGGTGTGGAATCTGTAGACTTTGGGATTAGCATACTCAGGAAACTTGTCCTTTATTATAAGTTTCTCCTCCTATAAACCAACTGATGGATTATACTACATGTGTTTCATACTTTCATTTTCATCATAATTTCCCCTCGATGGATGCATTATAAGACTTGAAGGATTACACTTCTAGGAGAGCTATGGCCACAAGACATAATACAACACCTAACCCTCCTCCTACAACCACAGATGATTACAGCACCTCCACCACCTACACAACCCTCACAAAAATGATAACCATACCAAAATACCCAAATCAACAAGGTGGTCAACCGTAGTTTAGAGGAGGATATCAGGGAAACAATTATAACCCTAACTATCAAGGTTACAATGATGGAGGTTACCGCAGAGGGAACCACAATGGATTTAGAGGAGGATATAGAGGAGGGTATAGAGGAGGCTATGACAATTATCAAGGAGGTAGAGGTTACCAAGGATATCAAGGATACAATGATGGTGGTTACTTTGGGGGATATAATCAAGGAGGTGGTTACCAAGACAGAAGACCAATGAATTGCTATAAATGCGGGAAAGATGGGAACCTCACTAGAAATTTCACAAAACCTGATCCATGTGGATTTTTTCATGAAAAGGGACACGATGCATTCAATTTTCCAAAATCCACACAATTCTATAGAAATGGATCAACAAGATCAGAGGCACTAGCAGAAGATGCTCAAAGAAAAGTATAACATATTACTAGAATCCCTGGGGATGAAGAAACTATAGCTAAAGACAAATCCACAAGGGATTCATCATCAGGAACTACAGAAGAAGAGAAGAAGGAAGAAGAAAAATAAAGATATAGAAGGAGGAAAATAGAAAGAGGTGGAAATAAAATTGAAGAACCCCGATATAGAGTTTTTGTCACAACTAGAAGTGCCGCCAATAATGAGGCGATCCTTAAAAATAAGAAAATAATAAGATTACCACAGGAACAACATTCTTTAGATGAAGAGGAATAGAAAGCTAAGGAAATTAGACCTGAATTAAATTTTAAATAAGTTGAAAAGAGTAGGGCACTCATCCATGAAGCACAGGCTAGTGAAGAAAGGGAGAAAAATTGTTTCGTAGAAGAAGAGGTTAAAGCCTTAAAGGAGCTAGAAAAATTAACCATCAATAATGGGCTAATAGATAAACTGAAACAATTTATCAAATACTAGAATAAAGAAGAGAGAACACATCATGTCCATAGAATTGAGGGGGGATATAATAAGAAGAAAAGGAACATATTCCAGACTCAGTGAACATGGAGGAAGTCTTCCATCTACCTAGATGTAGACATTTTTGATACTACCATCACTAAAGTATTATTGGATCTTGGCATGGATGTTAATATGATGTCCAAAACCACATGGGAAATTATTGGAAGACCTACTTTGGAACCCGCAAGATACTTCATTGGATTAGTGGACGGGTCATCAAGACAACCATTAGGGGTACTAAAGAATGTAGTAGTGAACTTCATGGGGATCAAGAAGATGGTGAATTTTGAAGTAGTAGAAAATGTATCTGAGAATCCCTCATATAATGCCATTTTAGCCTTGGAATGGTTTGTAGACTGTAATGGTACATTAAGATTTGAAGAAGAAGAGGTGAGCTTAAGCACAGATGGCATATGTGTTCATGTACCTCTACATGTAATAATGAGTGCCACGTGGGATGAAGAAGTATGGCATGACACAGAAGGAGAAGAATTTGATGACATCCAAGGAGTCTACACATTAAATAAATTTTCTAATATTGACAAAGATTTTGAGCCAAATTCATATGGGGAGATATCAGTTAAATCAGAAGATACTACTAAGAGCTCAGACAATGTGGTGGATGCATGGATACATGAGTTCCTCGAATCAAAGATTCAAAAGTTACATTATGCAAGAAGGATACCACTAAGAATCATCACTTTAGAAGATAGTTACTATGTCGCGGGTGACATTTTTATACCCTCCAAAGAGACATTTGAAGAAGAAGAAGGATACTACTCAACTCAAGAGGAAGAAGAACAAGAGATCTTTATGTCAGCTAGAGAAGAATTTTCCAAAGAAGAAGAAAAAGTGAAACAACTTCCAATCAAGAGAGTATACAGATTGAGCCGCAAGGCATCTCATCAAACACTACCAAAATATTCAGGATTTGGAGATCTAGAAGGATATATCAAGATCATGGAGAGAATATTTCCTAATGAAAAGGCAAGGATGGAAGCATTGGATGATACTTTGACCATAAATTCTGCGAGTTGGTGGGTGGCACACAAAACAAATATATCTCATTGGAAATCAGTAACTATACTATTAAAAGCTAGATTCTTAGAGAGTGAAGGCTATTATGCCATGATCCCTGAATACACTAGAGAAACTGATCCACCATATTCAAGCTTGTGAGAAACATTAGAGGCTATATGGGGAGACCTCTCCCTTATTATGGACTCAATTGTTTGTATGGACCCTAAGGCCCATACCGTGATCATGGTACACACACCAAGAGATTAGACAAGAGAAAAATATTAGGATCAAATAGTTAAATATTTCTGCCATACTTTCACTTTTTGGGACACAAATTTGAACATTTTGAGGGCATTACAGAAGATTAGAACATTCTTGTTTCTAACTCCAGAAGAAGCCACAAAACAGTATTCTAAAGAAAAAGAGAAGACAGAATGGGACATCCTTAAGTTGCAATAAATCCCAATAAATATACGAGAGATGAAAAGATGCTACAATGTGGAGAAATAAGAAAAGGAAGAAAAACTAGAAAACCTAAGGTAAAAAGTTATAGAGGATGAGAAATAACTAGTAGAAAACAAAGATGAAGGAGAAAAATACTACTATCAATAATTAAAAATAAGGAATGAGAACATTGGGACAGAGGGAACTGAAAAAACTGGCTAAAATTATAGATTACTGGAAAGAGGAAGAAGTAACTAAAGTAGTGGAATTGTTACAAGAGTTCCAAGAAATTTTCCCAAAATATTTCAAAGAACTTGAAAGGGATAAAAGAAGAAGTTGGAACGATGAAAATTCAGATCAAAGAGGGGTTCAAACCAATGAAGAAAAGGCCATACAGACTGAACCCAAATTTAAAGGTAAAGGTGAAATCTGAAATAGATAAAATGCTGAGTGTTGGGATCATTAAACCAGTTGATGATAATGGATCAGTCCCATGGTGATCCAAAATAAAAATACTAGAGAGATCCGCATGTGTGTAAATTATTGGGAGTTGAACAAAGCTTGTATACATGATCCCTTCCCAACCCCCTTTACAGAAGAAGTACTAGAGAATGTGGTTAGAAGAGAAGTGTATTCCTTCACAGATGGTTTCTCTAGGTACCACCAAGTCAAAATTTCTCTGGAGGACCAACCAAAGACCAATTTTTTCCACCTAATGGGGATCCTTCATGTATACAGTTATGTCATTTGGACTAAAGAATGCACCAACAATATTTAGTAGGATCATGATAAATTCCTTCAAATATTTCATTCATGATTTTCTAGAGGTTTATCTTGATGATTGGACAGTTTATGGCCTACTGAAGAATCATATACAAGTATTGAGATTGATGTTTCATAGGTGCAGAGCTTTACAAATCTCTTTAAATTTGAAAAAATGTATCTTTTTGACTCCCTTTGGTACTCTATTGGGGCACATAATATGTAAGGAAGGTTTTCTTATTGATCATTTAAAGACTTCAGTGATTGTAAATTGACCACCTCCAAAAACTCAAAAGGACTTGAGGAAATTCCTTGGATACACTTGTTACCATAAGAAGTTCATCAAGAACTATGTAGAAATAAGTGCTCCTCTAGAGGAATTGTTGAAGAAAAGAACAAATAAACAAATCCCTTGGTCTAAAGAGTGTGCAGATGCATTTGAGATTTTAAAAGATAAAATTCTACATGCACCTATTTTGATTTTTCCTGATTGGAAGATACCCTTCCACGTCCATGTGGATGCATCTAGAATAGCAATTGGATCTTTTTTGACACAACCTAGGGAGAAGATGGACCACCCAGTAGCATTTGCTAGCAGGAAATTGGCTAAAGTAGAGAGAAACTACACCACAACAAAAGAGAGGCCCTAACTATGGTGTATTCTCTAATGAAGTACAACCAATATTTATTAGCCACTTTCTTCACATTCTTCACTGACCATGAACCATTGAAGTAACTTATAAATAGACCAGTGTTACAAGGAAGAATTTGTAGGTGGCTTATGCTCTTTTCAAGAATTTGATTTTATGGTAGCAGTCAAACTTGGGAAGTTAAATAATGGTCCAGATTACTTGTCAAGGATTGAGAATGGAGAAGATGAAGGGCCTATAGATGATGATTTTCCTGGATCCCACTTATTTAGAATTGAATCCATACCCAAGGAATTTGATGAAATTGCTCAGCTACTACATACAGGAGAATTCCCAAGTAATTACACCCAGCAATAGAAGAAAATTTGTTGAGTAGATAATTACCATTTACTTTGATTTAGGGACAGTTGTACAAGAAGGGACAAGATGATGTCCTTAGAAGAGTAGCCTTGGAACATGAGAGGAAAAATGTTTTGATGGAAGAACATGAAGGCATAGCTAGCAGACATAATGGAGGGGAGAAAATAACAAGAAAATTAATGATGGTCAGGCTATGGTGTCCTACATTGTTCAGAGATGCCCATAAACATGCTAGATCATGTGATATATGTCAAAGAGTGGGAAAACCAAATGCAAGAGATGAAATTCCACTAAAACATGTTTTGGCATTAGCCCCATTTGAGAAATGGGCTATTGATTTCATAGGACTGATTAAACCAGTAGCCAAACACTCTCAAGAAAGATTTATTATCACTGGAATAGAATATCTAACAAGGTGGGAAGAGGTGGTCCCCACAAAATACTGTACTACAAAGACAACCACTAAATTTTTGTATGAGAACATAATCACAAGATTTGGATGCCCTTTGAGTATTACCAGTGATCAAGGAAAGAATTTTGTGAATGAAACCATCCAAGAACTATTGAGCGGGTTCATGATTAATCACAATAGAAGCACTCCATACCACCCTCAGCAAAATGGAACAGTAGAGGCATTTAATAAGGTACTGGAGAAGGTCTTAACCAATATTTGTTCATTACAAATTGGGATCTGAAGATACATATTGCTTTATGGGCATACCACACAACATATAAAAGGCTTAAAAATTACTCTCCATTCAGATTGGTGTATGGATTAGAATCCATGGTTCCCATAGAGTTTGTTCTTCCCAGCTTGAGAATTGCAGTAGCATTTAGGATGACTGAAGATGATTCTCTCCATGAAAGACTGATAGAACTTGAGAAATTAGATGAAAAGAAATTTATTTCCACATACAACCAGACACAAGAGAAAATAAGACAGAAGGCATGGCACGACCGCCACATCAAGAAGAAACAATTTTATATTGGAGATCAAGTACTCTTATATGATAGTAAATATAAATACCTAGGGAAGTTGAAGGTCAAATGGCTAGGGCCATATATTATTAAGGAAATATTACCTTCAGGAGTAGTAAAATTATAGACCTTGCAATTGAAAGAACTTCCTAGACATGTAAATGGAGCAAGGCTCAAGATATATGTAACTTAGCAAGAAATCAAAAATAAATAAATACCTACTTGAAAATTGGTAATTCGGTGGGTAGGTTGAGGGGTAGGATGAAAACCCGCAAGGGCATCTCTACCCTTAGAAAAATAAAAAATAAAAAAAGAGAGGAAAAAGAAGAATCCATGGAGGAGGAATACCCGTGCAATAAAGAAGAACAATGACCTATTTGAAAACTGACAATTCAGTGGATAGGTTGAGGGGTAGGATGAAAACCCACAAGGGCATCTCTACCCTTAAGAAGGAAATTGAGAACGAAAATAATAATCCACATAGGCAGAATACCCGTGCAATAAAGGAAGAGAAAAACCATGGAGGAAGCATACCCACAAAATAAAGGAAGATAGATAAAGTCATCAAAGCCACAAAACAAAGAAACAAAAGCATTCTATGAAATAAAGAAATGAAAATCCACACAAAGAAGGAAATAGATAAAGCCACATATAAAGGAGAAGGATGAAACCACAGTATGAAGAAAGAAAATAAACCATGATACAAAGAAATAAAAGAAACCTCCAAACAAAGGAGAAAGCAAAACCATAAAACAAAGCAAATACGACAAAGCCACGCCAAAAGAAAGTAAAATCACGTAAAAACCATGTTCAAACCATGTAACAAGGAAATCCATGAAATGAACTAGAAAAAACAAAAACAAAGAAAGAAGCTGACCCTCTACGGGAACAATAAATGCAGTAGGTGGAACTCAAAACTATATAAGGGATTCAACTATGAAGAGCTAAGGCATTACAAGCATACGAAGAGATTGAGAAAATAGAGCCACAAAGTGAGCTAGGGAAAAATTAAGGAAAATCAAGAAGAATATATGGATACTCCAATTGAAGCTATGCAAGAGGAATTCGCAAAACCCAAATTCTAAAAATAATTCTACAAAATCATATAAACATGATCTAGAGGGTGCATTTTCACACATTCCATTCAAGGTCACACATACATGGGATTTACAGAAGTACATTCATTCACCCAGTGTTGAATATGATCATACCAGACTTGAGGTAGACAGGGCATTGTTGATAGCGAAAAATCTGACTACTCAACAAGAAAAGTACAAGAAAAACACAAAATTCATTGCAAAGTTGAAACTGGATGCATGGAGCAAAATTTTTTATTTTAATAGGGTAGATAGGGCAATTAAGGTTCTCCTCAGTCGTCTGCATAATCAAATGATTTTTCTTGATCAACCATACCAGATCATAACAAAATTAATGGCTATGGTTACCAGGCTATTGGAACAAAGGACAACCCGTATTAACAAAGAAGAAAACCGCGATGAAAGACACGATGAAGGCGATGGGCATCACAACATGCAAAAGGGGCATCAGAATTACAAATATTCAAAACCCTACTTTGACGTATGCCACTAAAGCCATTTTAAAAAAAAAAACATTATCATAAAAATAGAGAGGATGGCTCCCATGGGGTGAGTGCACAATTGGCATTAGATATGGTTATGGCCAATTATGAATATAACCTAGCTGAATTACTAGCCACATAAATTCATGAAAATGCGAAGAGAATTAAATAAGGGAAACATAATTTTTGTTATGGGTTCATACTAATATTTTAAGCAATGTATTTCACAAAAACACTTCCACAAAAAGATGAATTGGTAGATTGGAAATTAGATACCCCTATGGCAGAAAAAATCTGGGAACACATGAGAACCATGGATGTAATCACTCAAATAACATCACTCATTAAATGGATAGATAGAATCAGGGGGATAGTTGCAAATAAATATAGGGTAACAAAAAAATAGTGGCCAAATATGAACACGAAGTTATGTTTATTGTAGACATTGACTACATTTTTATCAAACCACTAGTTATGCAGATAGGTCAAGTGCCACCATTACCCTATGAATCTTCAGATGATGTAGTAGAAACATCAATACAAACACTGAAATCATACCATGCAGATCTGAGGAAAATATTCTTCTTATTTTTAATGATGTGATTAAACAAACCTTTGAGGAATACAAGCACCAATTTACACCATCATGAAAACCAGAACCAAGTGGAAGTGTACCCAAAACATACAAAATAAATAAATACCCTATCATTCAAAAACCAATCACCAAAAGACAGAAAGCCCTAGCTGAGAAAGAAAAGTTAAAACAAGTCACGGCGAACAAGGAAAAGGAAGAAGAACAATCTGAGGAGATAGAATAAATTTTAGGGTCAGACGAAGAAGAATATACTCCCTCACCACCACATCCACAACACCAAGAGATACCACAGATCTCAAAAGAACCTAAACCATGGATAGAAACTAATTTGACAAAAATATCCTACATCTACTATCTGAAATGCTTATCTCCAGGCGGTATCTCTCAGTTAGCATAATAATATGAGGCAAGCACATGCAGAGAACAAATGACAATAGTTGAGGAAATAGTCTATTACTTAGAAAAATTTGGATTTGTTCTTGAAGACATTATGAGCCTGCTTCTGGATGAACTAATAAAAGAGACACAAGAATGTATTGAAGCTGAAGAAATAAGCCTCTTGAAGGATCTTCAATAGGAAAGATCAAAACTAAAGGTTATAAAGAAAAGGACTACAGAAGAGCAACATCGGTTTAAAGAGGTGGAATAAATTATTGGATTTCTAATCAAAACAAGAAAAGAAAGAGAAAATAGGGCATCAAAACCTACAGAGGTAGTAATGGAAGAAGACAAGAAGAACAAAATTGAGGTGGAAAAATAGAAAGCCATGGAAGTAGCTAAACAAGAACAAATAAAATCCCAAAAAGAAGAAGCAAAAAAATAAAAACAAATAGAAGAATTCAATAAGATAGCTACAAAGAAAAAATAGAAAACAAAGCTAGACGCAGTAGAAAATAAAAATCAATAGGAGATAGAAAATACAAAGAAAGACCGGGAGCAGAAAGAAAAATAAGAGGAATAGAGAAAACAAAAGGCAGAGAAGGAGAAAAAGGATCAAGAAGAAAAAGAAAGTAGAAGAAGGAGAGAAAGAAAAGAAGGCTAATGAAGAAGTATCCCTAAAACAAAAGGAAGAAGAAGACATGAAGGAAATGTTCGGAAAGAAGAGATAAAATATGCAGAATAATCCCTCACAGAATCGCAACAGTAGAAACTAATATGCTGAAAATTACTACAGATCTGAAATAAAAGTGCAGAATAAATAACACAACACAGAGAGACAAGATTTAATGTGGTTCACCCAATTTGGGCTACGTCCACCAAGAATCACTTGCTCAGATTTTATTACAAGCCTCCACTCTCTCAATACAATACCCAGATATGTTTGGAGCTATGCTCAACAAACTCTACAGAATTCGCACCCGAATTCAAAAAACATCTGCAATACATTTGCTTTTCTACCTATCATATGCATAAGACCATATAAATAGACAATTTCTTAAGTAGTTTGATACAAAACCGTGGGTATCAAAACAATGGGCAAAAAAAACTGAAAAAAAAAACATGGTCCCAAAAATAGCCCATAACAGTTACCCATTACCCACGGGTTAATAAACCACCCATGAAAATTTGCTTCAGGGGCTTCACCCCCGAACCCCCCTGACCCGCTCACCGGTGAGCGGGACCTCTGTAAAAAATACCCGAGTTTAACACATAGAAGGTGTGCCACATTCTAACATGCAAATAGGCTCCACAAACATAACAATCTCCCACTTGGAGACTGATTTCCATTGAGCAAGCTTCTCAACCCTTCACTGTCATCTGCGAAGGCCAAACAAAGCTGAACATAGTTTTAGTTTATCCCTTGTGACCACCTTGGTCATCATTTCTGTAGGATTCTGACTGGTATGAATCTTATACAACTTCAACTTATCTTCCTCCAAAGATGTCCTGTTGAAGTCATATCTCAACTGTATATGCTTCATCCTAGAGTGGAAAGAAGAGTTCTTAGCTAGGTGTATAGCACTCTGACTATCACTATATAGCTTACATTCCTTCTGCTTATGCCCCAACTCCTCAAGAAATTTTTGTAGCCAAATCATCTCTTTGCTTGCCTCTGTGGTAGCAACATACTCATCCTCCGTGGTTGACAAAGCCACCAGCTTCTGTAGTCATGAAATCCAGCTCACTGTTGTCCCACCTACATTGTAAATATAACATGTTGTGCTCCTCATGCTGTCTACATCTCCAGCCATGTCTGAATCTACATAACCATGTAAAGTGGTGTCTGATCCACTATAGCACAAAACTGTCCCCATGGTCCCTCTCAAATACCGAAGGATCCACTTTACTACTTTCCAATGCTCTTTACCTGGATCACTCATAAATCTACTCACAGCTCCCATTGCATGGGCAATATCAGGCCTAGTGCACACCATAGCATACATCAAACTGCCAACTGCTGATGAGTAAGGTACCTTGGACATCTGGTTTCTTACCTGCTCTGTCTTGGGACATTGCTCCTTTGATAACTTAAAAGGGCCTGCCAAAGGAGTCCTAACCGGTTTAGCATCTTGCATGTTAAACCTATCCAATAACTTCTTAATGTACTCTTCCTGAGATAAAGTCAACTTCCGTTCCTTCCTATCCTGAGTTATCCTCATACCAGGGATTTGTCTGGCTGCCCCCAAATCCTTCATATCAAAGGATTCACTTAGTTGTTTCTTGAGTACTTTTATTTCTTGCATTTCTTTACCTGTAACCAACATGTCATCTACATACAAACACAGGATAATATAACTTCCATCCTCAAATTTATTTTTATACACACAATGGTCAGTATGACATCTCATATAACCTTGCTCCATCATGAAGCTATCAAACTTCTTATACCATTGACGTGGAGCTTGTTTTAGGCCATACAAGCTCTTCTTCAGTTTTCACACCATCTCCTCTTTACCTTTGACTTCATATCCTTCTGGCTGCTACATATATAGCTCCTCCTCCAAATCACTATGGAGAAATGTAGTCTTTACATCTAACTATTCTAAGTGCAAGTCTTCTGCTGCCACTATTCCAAGAACAGTTCTGATAGAAGTCATTTTTACTACAAGAGAAAAAATCTCATCAAAATCTATACCTTGTTTCTGTGTAAACCCCTTGACCACCAACCAGGCCTTATATCTTTTCTTTCCTCCTTCTTCATCTTTAACTCTGTACACCCACTTGTTCTACAATGCTCTTTTGCCTTCCGGTAGCTTCACCAAATCCCAAGTCTGGTTCTCCATGAGAGACTTATGCTCCTCATCCACGGCTTTCTCCCACTTCTTACTTGCATCTACCTGCATTGCTTCATCAAAGCTCTCTGGCTCTCCACTATCAGTGAGTAATAAATAATAAAGAGAAGGAGAAAAACGTTCAGGTTCTTTTCTTACCCTAGAAGACCTCCTCACTGTAGGATTTTGAGGTTCCTGTTGAGTAGGTTCCTGAACTGATTCATGGGTCACTTTCCCATCCGGAAGATCCTCTACCACTACATATTCTCTCTTGGATTCTTCCCTGTTTTCCTACAACTGTTGCTTATACATGACTTTCTCATTAAATACCACATCCCTAGACTGAATGATTTTCTTGTCCTTAATACTCCAACATTTAAATCCAAAGTCATCACCGCCATAACCAATGAAAGTACATTTTTCTGATTTAGCCTCTATCTTGGTCCTATCATCCTTGTCTATATGAACAAACACATCACATCCAAAGACTCTAAGAAATGAATAATCAACTTTCTTACCATACCATGCCTCCTCATGTATGCCTTCATCCAAGGCACTTGAGGGTCCTCTATTTATCAAGTACATAGCTGTGCTCACCACTTCTACCCAAAAAGAAAGAGGTAGTCCTGCATGTAACCTCATGCTCCTAGCATGTTCCATTATTGTTTTTTTCATCCTTTCTGATACCCCATTCTGTTGCGGAGTTCTTGGAACCATCTTTTACCTGCGGATTCCATTCTTAGAACAATAATCATTAAATTCATTGTTGCAATACCCCCCTCCATTATCTAACCTGAGACATTTTAGTTTAAGACCTGTTTCATTCTCTACCAAGGCTTTCCATTTAACAAAAGTGTCAAATACATCAGATTTGTTTCTAATACAATAAACCCAAACTTTCTTTTTTGCATCATTAATAAAAGTAACATAATAACTTGAACCCCCAAGAGATGATACCTGAGCCGGCCCCCACACATCAGAATGTACCAGCTCTAACTTACTCTCTTTCTTCATAGGTCCAACCTTGAGAAACCTTACTCGCTTCTGTTTCCCATATATGCAGTTCTCACATAAATCCAAACATGTTTCTGTATATCCAGGCAAAATCTTCTTTATGATTTTCATGCCCGACAAAGCCTATAGTGCCATAATGTTGTATCTACATCTGAAGCCACAAGATTACAACCATCAGTAATATCAGTGGTTAAATACAAGGTTCCAACCTTCTTACCTCTTGCCACCACAAGAGCACCCTTGGTAACCTTCCAAGAGTTAGCTGTAAATATCACAGTACAACCATCACTTCCCAATTGCCCTACCAATATCAAATTTCATCTTAATGTAGGCACATGTCTGACATCCTTCAATAGCCAAGTATTCCCATTCTGCATCTTAACCTGAACATAACCTTTTCCAAATATGTTGCAAGGCTCAACATCACCAAGAAAAACATGCCCAAAATCTCCTTGAACATAATCAACAAAATAATTCCTATGTGGAGAAGCATGGAAAGAAGTCCCTGAATCTAAAACCCAAGATTCAGTAATATCGTGCAAAGAAAGAATCAAAGCATCCTAACATACATTACCCGTTGCCACATTTGCCTCCTTGTTTTCTTCCTGTTGTTTCTTCTTATCCCAAAGCTCCCAACAGTCCTTCTTTGCTTGCCTAGGCTTTCCACAATTCCAGCATACATTCTTGTTCTTGGATTTTGACCTTGCCCGATCTTTTGATTTTCCACGATTTCCTCTACTCTTCTGTCTCCCTCTAGTTTCCACTGTCAAAGCATTCCCTGAAGTAGAAGATTCCCCAGAGCTTTTTCTTCACATTTCCGAGCTTAGAATCACCCCTACAACATCCACAAACTTCAACTTAGAGTTAGCTGGAACCGAGTTACTTACCGTCATTACCAGGCTATTCCAACTCTCAGGTAAAGAGCACAGAATTAATAAAGCCCTAACTTCTTCATCAAATTCTATTGTAACCGAAGCTAGCATATTCACAACCGTATTGAAATCATTTAAATGATCTGCTACTAAACTATTCTCAGACATCTTCATATTAAACAACTTTTTCATTAAAAATATCTTGTTAGAGGCAGAGGGTTTTTCATACAACTTCCCTAATGCATCCATTAGATCTTTTGTAGTCTTTTCCTTTGAAACATTAAATAATACCGAAGATACAAGACACAGCCGGATTGTCCCAAGTGCCTTCCTATCTAGCAAATCCCATTCCGCATCTCTCATACTTGAGGGTTTGTTCACCTTCTCAGACAACAGAGTATAAAGATCATTTTGATAAAGGTAATCTTCCATCTACATCTTCCAAAGACTGAAATTCTACCCATTGAATTTATCAACCCTATATCTTCCATCATCTATCATAGCTCCCACTCAAGCTAAAAACTTTCCCTGCAATTCAACACTTCAGCAAACCAAACCAGGCTCTGATACCAATTGTTAGGAAATAAGACATAAAATATGCAGAATAATCCCTCACAGAATCGTAACAGTAGAAACTAATATGCTGAAATTATTACAGATCTAAAATAAAAGTGCAGAATAAATAACACAACACAGAGAGACAAGATTTAACGTGGTTCACCCAATTTGGGCTATGTCCACTAAGAATCACTTGCTCAAATTTTATTACAAGCCTACACTCTCTCAATACAATACCCAGATCCGTTTGGAGCTATGCTCAACAAACTCTATAGAATTCACACCTGAATTAAAAACACATCTGCAATACATTTGTTTGTCTACCTATCATATGCATAAGACCATATAAATAGACAATTTCTTAAGCAGTTTGATACAAAACTATGGGTATCAAAACAATGGGCCCAAAAATAGCCCATAACAGTTACCCATTACCCATAGGTTAATAAACCACCCATGAAAATTTTCTTTGGGGGCTTCGCCCCCAAACCCCCCTGACCCGCTCACCGGCGAGCGGGACCGCCGTAAAAAATACCCGAGTGTAACACATAGAAGGTGTACCACATTCTAACATTCAAATAGGCTCCACAAACATAACAGGAAAAATAAGAGGAGCTTGAGAAGGAGAAATAGGGGAAGGAAAAGAAAGAGAAGGAAGAAGTATAAAAGAATAAGGCAGAAAAGGAGAAGGTAAAACAAGAGAAAAAATAAAAACAGATCTTACAGACATCCTCCTCCAGTACAATGACAACACCAACACCTAGAGACTCATTAGTGAAAATCAAGCAAGCTATACAGAAAAGGAAATAGGAAAAATCATTCCAAGTACAATAGGGAGTGGTTGAACAAACCACGAAAGTATTTAATGTTCATTTAGATAAAATAACTCCGATATAAAAATCCACTTTCCATCAAGTATTAGAGAAGAGTGCTACTCAAGATTGGATGTAAAGGTACGTTGAAGTAGAAGAAGCAATACAAAAATTAATTTCCACTATCCAAATAGAGAAGCCATGGATTAGCATTGATCCTAAGCTATCTACTGAGTAGACTACAAAATATGCGGTAGGATAAATTTTAAAGGAACGTTGCATTAACTTTAAAGGAGAGAAATAAGGAATCCGTAAGAACACAGTAGGGGAGCACAAGTTATAAGTCATTAAACCGCATATAGCAGAGAATCAGAAGAAAATAAGAGAATTCCAAATTGCAGTAATAAAGATGGAAACAAAGCTAAACAATGCCGATGTTTACGATACATATACTATTAAATGGCCAAGCATGACCACGGAGGACAAGGTAGAAATGGAAAATCTAGAACATGAAATTCATAAAGCCTCTACTGAATATGATATTTAAAAAGATAAAGATGGAACACAAAGAAGGAAGATGGCGGAACTCACAGACAAATATCAAAACCAGCAACAAGTGCAGCAAGATAAAATATATGACATGTGAGAATGTAGCACTGCCTTGTATAAAGCATTGCTAAGGATGCAGCAAGAAACTACAACTACATAGGATTAAGGGAATAAGGCATAGACACATCCCACTCGAGCAGAATTAGTTCCACTCATTCAAGAAAATACCCAACTTCAAGAATGGATAGATTAGGTGAACAACCATTTGGCTTCTTAGTTCCAATATGAAAAGAATATCATTTCCCATATCACAAAATATATGTCGTAAAGTATGGCATAATGGCTAATAGAATGATGCGTCCTACAAACCAGTTGGGAAAGTTAAGTGGAGGAACACTTCCTTATGTCATACGTCTAAGTTTCTGGGGAGGTTGATGCTTTCATAACTTAACATCCCATAAATCCAATTGGGTGAGTCAAGTGCAGGAACCCTTCCCTATGAGAGATGCCTAAGTCCTAGTGGTTGATGCCCACATCAGATTTTTGGCCAAAATTTTTGAAGGAATTCACAAGAGTCTTCATCAGTTGTTATCTCGAGAATGATACAAAGTTTAAGAGGGGGAATAATGTTGACACGAGTCTTCATCAAATTTTGATATAAGCCGTAAAATAAGATATAAATCCATCAAAGTCTAGAGAAAGCCACAAAGAGATCAATTTAACCACAAAGGGATAAGCAAAGAAGTCATGATAAACTAGATTACAAGCATCAAAGGATAAAACCATCAAACATTGGAAAAAGACGTAGAAAATAGTAGATGTCCGTCGAAGACTAGAAGAAGCCTCCAAGAAAGAACAAATCCATGATACATGGAGGAAGCTTCTAAACACTGGGAAAATCTGTGTAACACTGGAAAGAGTCATAGAAGCCGATATCAAGCCATGGAATAAAGAAAAATCACACTATTACGAGGGAAAAGCTGATAGAGGCATGAGTCAAAATAACTGTCTTTTGAAACATATTGTATTCCATATACTTATTGTAACTAATGTATTGTATAAGTGTGAATCACGAGAGAAATATATGTGGATTCCATTTATATATTTTTTAAGAGAGCTAAGTGAGATAAAATGAGAACAATATATATGTACCAGAATGATGTAATACATTTTTATGAATAAATAAAGATTAGAGTTTTGGGATGAAATATCTGGCATGTTATTATTTACATTTATGTTCTTAGGGTAGTGGTGGTGTAACATCCTTAACAAATATTGATTATTCCTAAGCCTCACAAGTCAGTCAGGGTTTTTAGGTCAACAATAACATATCCCTCAATATTCATGTAAGAAATTTAATAACACAAGTGCATCATTAGGGGTAAGGGTGATAGAAATCACCTACCAAAGACCAATCCGGTGTGGAGCGGTGGAAGCAGATGGAATGAAAGCAACATGAGTGTATGATCCAAACTGAATGTCATGTGGCATGATACCAATGATGGGTGATGTAGTGGTTGGAATTGGACATGCTAAGGGCTATGGAAGCCAATATGTAGTTTTAGCATGATGCAGTAGATGAGATGGTGCAACGATGAACAGATAAGATGGAGAACACACATGAGAAAAAACCTGTGGTGGTGGAAGAATAATAACATTAGAACTAGAAGAAGGATATAAATCAACTAGAGTAATAACACACCTATGTGGGAGTAGATACATAGACCACTCACGAGAGGTAAAGCCAAAGGAAATGACAACCTTATCTTCTAATTTTTGCAAGTGATCATGAAGAATGCAACAGTCATTATCGCAATGGCCATTAATACGATGATGGCTAGAGTAAGGTCTATCACATTGGCACTACAAGCGATGAGGTGGATGTTGTTTATTAGAAGGTAAATGAATCAAACACTTTTTAGGAAAGGTATACAACACATCATGAGGTCTAGCATGATGTGAAAATTGTAATGGCTCCCATAAAACATGAATAGAAGTCTGAGGTGTAGCCCAATGCAGAGGAGGATATGAAGGATGTTTATGCAATGGATAATACTGAACTTTCTTACAAGGTGGAG
Organism: Taxus chinensis; assembly: GCA_019776745.2. Classification (NCBI taxonomy): domain Eukaryota; kingdom Viridiplantae; phylum Streptophyta; class Pinopsida; order Cupressales; family Taxaceae; genus Taxus; species Taxus chinensis. Next base: position 210,507,657 of record CM034151.1, on the reverse strand, counting down.
GAGATGGAGACCTTGGAGGCCACTCAATAGATGGCAGTGGAGAACAACTAGATGATGTAGCTGTAGCAATGATAAGAGGAGGATTTATAACATGTGTAACAATGAGATATTGTTCTAGATCAATGACCTTATAGCATAAGATCGTGAAGGATTAACATGTGTCATATTTCAATCATTGTTTTAAAGTGGGAATCAAACCACGAAAGAAGATGAATTTCTTCTCTAAGTCAATAGGCTAGAATACTAACTGATGCATGTAAGCAATGAATAAAAAAATGTAATCAATGATGGGTTTTGGTTTTCCTTCATGTAAGTCAGATAGATGATCATATGTGACTCTAGGACTATTTTTGAGTATTAAATGACAAATAAAATCTTCTTCCATTTCACAGGTAGTAATAGATCTTAAGGGTAGATGTGTGTACCATTCGAGAGAATCATCAGTAAGGCTATTGAAAAAGGATTTGAGCAATTTTCGATCATTAGAGTACTAATCCATAGCCATACGTTAATTTTTGAGATGCAAATAGAGATTTCTAGTACCATCAAAGCATGAAAATGTATGCATAGTGAAAATCGTAGGAAATTTTGAATTTTGAATATTTTTCAGAATAGGATTTCCATGTAAAGAATTATTATCTATAGAAGCATAATAGGCCTTACTTTCTAACATGAGAGATTGGAAATGAGATTATAAGTGGCCAAAAACATGCATGAGTGATAAGATGTCATGTAGAGGAATGGTAGAGGATGGAAACAGTGTATCAAGTGGTTACAATTTTCCATTATGAGTGATCACAGGAATGTCAAGAGGAGACATAGAAGATTTTGATGTTAAAGGCACACTAGATATGGGTGCCAAAGAAGTAATAGGAGGTGAAGAACATGGAACATCTATAGAAGAGGTAGGGATAACATAAAAAAAATTATTAGGAGATGATGTAATAGAAGGAAATGAATGCATGTTGTTAGAGATAATCTCAGAAGAAGATGAAAGCAGACTGGGGGATTCACACGCAATAGTATGAAAAGAGGTAGAATCTTGACTATCAGGTGTTTTATCAAAATTGAACAAAGATTCATATGCAAGGGTTTCATTAAGTGTATCATCAAAATATAATGAAGGATGAGGAGAACTAGTATGCAATGGATCATGAGAAACATTTTCAGAAATGGAAGGAGTATTAGATGCAGCTATAGAATCATGCACATGTTTATTTTCTTCTTTCTTGTTAGCTATAGAATTATCATCAAGATTAAGCATAAAAATAATAATAACATCATCTAAGTTCTCACTAGAAATAACAGGAGTGTGGCTAACTGAATAACAAGGTATACAACCAAAAAATTTTGTCAGATCAGAAATAATGCCAATGAAAGTATGATCAAATCTATTATGCTCATTGTATTCATTAGCTAAGAGTTGTCTTTGAGTATCATCTAGAAGAACACTATTGTGATATAGAGCCATGATTTCAGCAATAGAAGTTTCATCATAGATATTATTTTCACTCACATGAGGCATGATTAGCCAAGAAGGAGAAAATTTATCCTAGCCATTAGGGTTTGAGTGGGTCCTAGGTAAAGAATGTCTAAGCTACAGGTTCACCAAAATGATTAAATAAAATCTAATTATATTTTATTAAAATTTTAGTGTAAATATATTTTATAAATGATATACAATGAAATGTAAATGCTAAAAAATCTATTTAATTTTAAATATGAAAGGACATGAGATGGGTAAGTTACTTATCTTAATTTCTCTTATCGTGCTATGAGTCTAGAATAGACAATGTGAATGCAAGACTTTTACTTATCTTAATTTTTTCATTCATGTTATCTTGAGGTGAATGCAAGACTTTTACATATTTTTACACGATACATGATGCTCAACACTACTTTTTACCAGTCTTGTTGAGGCTCTTGGGGGCATCTACCTTTGCTACTATCAAACTCCACATATTACAGGTTTTATTGTTACATTATTCATTACTTATTTCTACTACCACTTACTTTCATTGATTTATACATGCTTTGACATACTACTTATCTTATGAACATGTTAACGGGTGCTTTATGTGTAGAATTTTCCTCATATGATCTATGCCACCATGGTTATATGTAGTTTTTTGTTTTCTATTGTTTGCGGGCTATGGCCTATGTTATTTTTTATCATTGTTTTATTTTGGCCATTGTAGCTTTAATTGTCTTGTGACATTATGAGCGATGTCCCATGTATGCAACCCATTTTTTGCAGTCCATCTTTTATTCATACTTTATTGCTATAGTTTCTTTTATTTCATGTTACCTTTGTTTACACTAACACTTGTTTCTATACTATCTTATTTGCATCTTCCTTGGTTTCTAACATGCATATCCCCTACCCTTGTAGGTATCCAAACTCAAATATGTATATCAACTTTAGGTCCTCTTCTTTTGGCCGCATTCTCCTACAGTCTTTACATGCATCCAAAATGAGGGGGGAAAATATTGGGTGAACAAATCACCCTTACAACAGCTCAAATATTCAAAACAACACATCACAATATAGAATTTGGCACAGGTACATAATCAGATATCGGTCCAAAATAAGAATCGCACCCAAAGCACAGAGAAGATGCTAGCGCCCAGTCCTATAAAATATTTTTGGGTGCTTGTTTCCCCTTGGTAATAGTTTCTTGGGGGAAAAATAGTCAATTTATTAGTACTTCACAATCTCTAGTAGTTTACAGTATAGTTCTCTAATAATAGGAACTTACCTCCAATTACGTAATGCATTCAATCAATTACAACATGAAGAACATATTACAAATCAAGGATGTAATAGTTGCATTGGTTCTTATTGGTAAACATCATGGAAGGAGAGAAAACCCATACCTCTCTCCCTAACACTCTTCTATTGGCATGAGATCGCCCAAAAAACTCGCTCTTGGCATGAGATCACCAAAAAAACTCGCTCTTGGCATGAGATCACCCAAAAACCTAACCCTTTGGCAATAAGAAACTCAAATTCAGTAGTATCTCCAAAGCAATGGGACAAATTTCTATCCTTTAGTCTCTCATACATCAGGTGCACACTTTTCTTTACATAGGTATTTTACATACTTATACACGTATTACTCTGATTTTTCATATAAGGAATGTTGACTACTTTCTCACTCTTCATTTGTAGGTCCATCCTTAATACATAAAAAAAATAAGCTCACATCAACAATCACAACAACACATTACTACGCATACAATTCACCCCTATGTTCTACTTCCCTTTCCTATTTTCCACACTTCACATTACAATCACTTCATACTTAACTTATCCACCTGGAATGCTCTTCTCTACAGGATTACAAGGTATGCATATTATATCTACTTTATGCTATCAAGTATTCACTCCAAAACATAAAGTTGGGGCAAATGTAGACACAAAATCTATTCACTTGGGTAATTTTCTAGGTCGTAAGAAATAAAACTAGTTGTTGACAACTCCTTTTGGCCTTTTTCTTTATCTTTTATATTATTACTAATCGTACACATCTTACAGCATTGCCAATACTTGAATTATTTATCTTTTATGGCCTCAGACACTAGTGCCTAGTTAGGATAGAAGTACCCACGTGCTCTTAACCCTCTCTATCCTTTTCTCATCCTTTTGGCTCACTTTAACTTTTTGGGCATCTTTTATTACTTTGGGTTGGCCTTCAAGTTTTTAATTACAAAATTCAAACAAGGGAATCATATATATACTTATATATTTCTCTCAAATAAGGGGCCAAACACTAAGAATTATCTATTATCACCTAAATTTGCATCTAAGGCACAAGATCATTTCAAATGTATACATCTAGCGCATCCATATAAGGGACAAGGGTTGCATCACTATGCATACATAACATAGGAAGGGAAGTTCATTTTATTCCATCTCACACATTTGCATACTTGGAGTAATCTATATATATCCCTCTATCATAGTGCAAACTTCACAATAGAAACCTATGGAATTATTACACACACATACACAAATAAATACATGGAGTATGAGATGTAGTGAAATGCTCGGTCATAAGATCACTCTTTAGGGTACCTTCGGGGTTAGTCTGACTCCCCATTATACATCTTATTTATTAGGTTTGATGTAGTTTTTGGGCATATACAACTAGTTATCTATTTTTTAGGTTACAAGTGTGATTGGAAACATTGGAGAAAAATTAGAGTGACAAAAGAGGATAAACAACGAAGCTCTATCAGGCCCATAAAAAGAGTAGATCCTAATATTCACACAGTCACTAGCACCCAAAATGTACACTAGTGTCCAAGCACTCTTTTCCTCATGTGGGCACTTCTATCCATCATAGTCCAAAGTCTCAAAAGTCTTTTCAGGCCATTGTGATAGCATTTCCATCAAGATCCAATGTCCTAATAGTTACAATCACTTCCAGATCACTCAAAATCAACTAAGTTATCTATCTTTCTCATTTTCTTAAAATTTTACATTGTGGAATACTTGGCACTTTTAGATTACTATATATTATCATTTTTATATCATTAGTGATATTAGTTACTCTGAAAAACATATTTAGTTCCATTTATATAAAAATAGTTTCATAAATATTCAAATATATAAGCTTAGAGAGAGATAAATAGTTTCTCTCACACAAACATGATTTCCATTCTAGTATAGATGGTTTGAGAAAAAATACAACATCATAATATTATAATTTTAGCATTAAGTGATGCACCATTAGGGATACTCAATTTTTTTCTTAACGAGTTAAATTTATTTATGTTCACATATTAACCAAGATAAACATTAATAATTACTAGACACACGACGATCTAGTGACCCATTATAACAAAATTTTACAATGTAATTTCTAAAGGTAGCATACCATAAATTTGTTATGAAAGATTTTATTTTGGTAACAATATTGATGGTTTACTAAAGGCTATTCCCATAAATCAGTTCAAAATTCCCAATAAAATTTGAGAAATAGAGTTGAAAGTCAATTTAGAACATTTTATGGAATTCTCAATTTATGTAAATTAAAAGTCCTATAAAATGAAACTCAAAATTAATCACCCCATAATTATAAACCAAATACATCACTTTTTTAGTGTTTTCTTTGTTAGGGAAATAATAAGGGGGATTCAATAAAAAATCAACCTAACTATATCCATTTTAGCCATACCATTATAGATGGTGTTTATAAGGTATGAAGGGGACGATTTGTAATCAACATGCAGAGGTGGGTTTAATACTGAGTGAAAATAAATATATGACCTTGGGATAATATTTATGTACCTGAAAATATGTAAATGTAAAGATAAAGAGAAGGGAATTGTGTTATTACATTGTGGTAATATTGACTATAGGTATTTATGTAGACACCCATTTTTGGTACCCTACATTGTTTATCCTCACTCTTCACATTTTTCACTCAAAATTAATAAATATTATCTTATTACCCTATAAACCATGTCCTCACTCCCATAAATCTCATCTTCCCCCTTAGTAAATATGTATTTACTGACTTAAACCACCCTAACCACCTAATACTCATTCTAACCCATTTTATCCCTAACCTTATAACCTATCAACTCCCTGAACACATTATTAACCATCCTCACTCATTCCCATAAAAAAATTAACCCATTTATAAGTGGTTGAAATTGCTTCCAAGCCTATTTCACTACTTTTTTTGGGTCACCAACGATTCTAACTAATAAGCGGTGATTATATAAGGATCATCAAATTTCATGAATGAGGATCCCTTGGCATTAGTAGCAAAGCTCTAGTTCTCTGATGACCTACATAAAATCATTACAAAAATCCTGACATCTCCTACATCTCAGTCATGTCCTTGGAAACTTCACAAACATTGTAAGACTCTGATGACACTGTCTCTTAACATTCCTCATCAAAGGTGAAATTTTTCATTTTCTTTCATGTTCAGTTTATCAACAAGTCATATCAAAGACCATATCATTACATAAATCACTTGTTTCACATCCAATTTTTATCTTATCAAGGAATCAACATTTTTCACAGTAATCACCAATGATTCATCTGAATTTTGAATGATTACCCCAAATCCATTGTGATCCCTATATTTTTTATTTTAATCATATTTCTCACATTTTTTCTCATAATATCAAACTATTTTTCATCTAATCAGTATGTTTCTAAGTTTTTATATAGTAGATGAATGTACCAAGTCAGGCACATCTAATTACAAGCATCTAAAACCTTCCTATTGTCTCACAACCTCTATTCTAGGAACAATTTGACATTGTGTATGAGTTGATTCTTTGTGTCATTTCCCTAACACCAAACATCAATGACATAGATGATCACCTGGAAGTCATATGAGAAGAATAGGATGCTTCTGAGTAGGAGTGGTTTGATTAATTCCTAGAATTCGAGCTTGTCATATCCCTTTCCTCAACTACCTATTACATGGAGCAAGATCTCTCTATCCCTCTAGCCTGTAATCATCCTTTTAGTGTTAATTATCTTTTTATAATTTTCCCTTGATTGTAAAACCAATTAGTTGATCTATAAACTTCATCTTTGGAATTTCACAAATCACAATTTAATGTTGTTGTTCTAATTTAAATTATAAAATGATAGTTATGAGTTAGTGACATAATTATTTATGATTTAGAACCAAAATTACACAGAGAGAGAGAGAGAGATGAATTAAAGAACACAACACCAAGATTTTTATCCTGGAAACCCCCAGTGTGACAAAAAACCAATTGGGAAGGGAAAATTCTCTTTCTTCCCACTTGTGTATTGGACAATTCAAAAATATCAAGACACAAAATTTACAATAAGTTTGAAAGGAAATTGACAATGTCTCATATTTCCTCCTAGGTACATGCTTTCTCTGTTCCTAACCCCTTTCTTCTACAAATTCAATCCCAACACTAAAAATACTCTTGCATTTACACCCATGAATTATCTTGCCTTTGATGATTTAATTCTCTTACTCATCCATTTCTTTATATCCTTCCTCATATCCTCACATGTACTAGAGAATGGGAATGGTCGTGAAAGGAAGAGACACAACCAAGACTCTTCAAATCTTGTATTGTTCATACTCCGTTTTAATTTTTCTGTAAAAAGTGAAAGGACCACCACCCTATGCAGACCAGTGGTTATATGACTTCTACTCTGCTTGGGGTGGTTACAAGATTTACACTCTACAGAGGGTGGTGTTGATGTCGAATCACAACACCCCTAAATGTCTGTAACTCGATGGGTTGAGACTCTCAGTGCGATTGCATAACATGGAGCTTATCCCAAGTGTGGGACCTTGTGAATCAGAAAATATCTCCGGATGAAGGCTGGTTCTTATTCCTCTATTCAGATGCACACATAAAAATGTAGAGGGTTTACTCAAAAACCTAATCTAACTTACCAAGGAGATAGGGTAAGAAGATGCATAAAAATAAACCTAAACTAACGAAGTTGATGCACCGAGGAATGAAGAAAACACCTGTCCTACCAATAAACACAAACCATTAAAATGCAATGCAAGATCATGCACCGATACCCAAATTTGTAGTGAAATATCAGGTGGATGCAAATGAACACAAAGAGGGTTGAGAATCATCCATAGACATGCATTATTTTCTCCAAAGATTGATACAATACACTACAAAATGTCAAGAGGCAAAGTTACATTACAGTTTTAGATGGGAGGTTTGAACCCCACAAATTCACCTACCAAAGAGAAGAAGGGAGGGGAAAAACAAGAATGTCAAACCTTTAGAAAGAAGCCCCTCCTTACAATTTATAGGAAGAATGAGAGAGAAAAGAGATGAATTCCAAATCTACCCCAACCACCTCCAGGTTGCATTTAATTCATCTCATTATGGTGGTAGGTGAGAACCATAGCAAACACAAAAAAAGAAAATTTTATTTTGCATTTTAGTTGGACAGAGGACCTCGTAAGCTTTCCGAAAAGTCCAACCTTGCGTGAATCCGAGCTCCCTCTGAAAAGTTATGGCCATTTGAATATTTACGTCAGCGTTTGCTTTCTGTCATGTTCAAGGTGTCAATGCTCAAAATGTTGCGCCTCCCAAAGATGCACCTCGGCACAACTATCCTCATGTAAACATAATCTTAAGTGTTCCATAGGTGCTGAAAATGTGGTGTTGAAATTTTGTGCTTTGCACCTCCAACCTGTGCTAGGGCGCGAATTTTTCCATGTTGACACTTTGTGCTTTGCGCTAGAGGTGCTTGGTGACGCAATAAATGTCAGGTTTTCAACCATGCAATGCACTTTCAAAACCTGAAATGAAGGATTTAGATTTTCCTTGATTTCCATATTCTTCTGCTCTTAACTATATTTACCTGGGGGGGAGATATATACAACAGGTGGTATTTCTATAAAAATACAGCCTGCACTTCATTTTTCTCATTTTCTTATTTCTATACTAGATGATCTGATGAAGTGGTGTTGTTTTAGATCCCTATGGATCACACCTCCCCTGCTTAGGATGATTTTGGTCCTACACAAGCTTTTTAGGGGAGTAGATGAGGAAATATTTCCCTCACTTTCTCCTTCAAGTACCACTAGGCCTTCCATGGTGTCTTCCCTTTTAGTCCAACCTGCCAAGACTTATGTGGACCTCTCCTTGTCTCTTTGACCTTCTACTACAGCACTACGTCCTCCTCCAATTCACCTCGTGAGTTCAAGATGCAATATTCTATGGAAGGTAAAAATTGTAATCCTTCATCTTTATCAAGCATGGATGGCTCGTATAGGTGCAAATTCTCATAGTTTACTACTGAGTACATCTGCATAAATGGTTGAAAATCAAGTTGAAAATCATTTTCTCCAACTTGCTCTAATATGGTGAAGGGTCCAACTTGTAATGGCTTGAGCTTCTGTTCTTGACCTTTTAGTCTCTCCTTGCTCCTGTAAAGCCAAACTCTATCTCCAACATGAAGTTTATGCTCTCTCCTATGCTGATTGTGTCTAGCCTTGTACTTGGTTTAGGATTTATCCAATTGTTCTTTCACCTTGAGATGGATTTACCAAATCGTCTCAATGAATTTGGTTGCTCTAGTCACCTTTGAGTCTCATATCTCATCCGCACCATGTTTCCCAACAACTATTTCTAGTGGATTTGTAGGTAGATATCCCAAGCATGATTCAAATGATGACTTCATGGTGGATGTCTGTATTGTCTAGTTGTAGGAATTTTGAATGTAGGCTAAGGGCTCATCCCAAGTTCTCATATACTTCCTATTGTACCCTCTGATCAGCTATACCAAAGTCTTATTTACCACCTCTATCTTTCCATTTATCTGTGGATGGAAGGTTTTGCTCCTTTATAACTTGGTATTCATCTTGTCCTACAAATTAGTCCAAAACTTTCCCGAGAACCTTGAATCCCTATTAGAAACAATAGATTTTGGCAAGCCAAAATGCACACATACATTAGCAAAGAAAATATTTTTTGCCTCATGTGCTTTTATTGTCTTTTTACATGCCATAAGATTACACATCTTACTGAATCTATCAACAACAACATAGAGATAGTCATGGCCTTGTTTAGACATAGGCAGTACTCCTACAAAATCCATATAGATGTCCTCCCATGGAGGAGTAGGGGCCGGTAATGGCATATACAAAACTTTCTTCCTAGTCTTAGGCTTGCAAGTAAAAAAATCTCACATTGGGCCAATACACGTACCTTTGTAAGTGGGATAAGGTCTTACCAACACCAAAATGTCCCACTACTTTTGAGGTATGGGCTTCCCTCATAAATAGAATCCTTTCTTATTTTGGCACACAAAGCTTCCCCCATCAATAGAGTAGCCCATCCTTGAGATAATAATCTTCAATCCCTGTCTTTTCAGCCCCTTAGGATTGCAACTACTGAAATGTCACCCCAAAGTCTCTATCTTAGGAATATACCTCTCCATAAGCTTCCTTCATGAAGGGCTCGATATGAGAGATAGTGACTAAACATGATATTTTATCCTATGTGGGCAGCCTAGATAACATGTCAGCCACCAAGTTTTTACTACCCTTCTTTTATTTGATCACAAAATGGAACTGATGAAGGAATTCCATCCATTTGTAGTGTCTTTCCTTTTGCAATTTTGACTATGCTTGCAAATGATGGAGAGGTTTGTAGTCATTGTGCACAATAATTTCTTTACCCAACAAATAATTCTTCCATTTCTTAATGGCCTGAATTATTGCATACATTTTCTTATCATATATTGAATATCTTCTAACTGTTGAAGTAAAGTTTTCAGAATGATAACAGATATGCTTACCTCCCTATAGCAACACAGTTCCCATAGCATAATCATTGGCATCTGTCTTTACTTCAAAGGGCTACTGCAAATTAGGAAGAGAAAGTATTGGAGAAAAACTAATCTTGTACTTTAATAACTCAAAGGATTTATCTTGTTCCCTACCACAGTCAAAACCCGTACTCTTTATAGTCGTTATGTGTAGAGGTGCTGCAATAGCAGAGAAGCCCGGAATGAACTTCCACATGTATTGTATTGCTCACAGAAAAATTCTAGTCTCCCTGGCTCCCATTGGTGTTGGTCAGTTGGTGATGGATTCCACCTTCTTCAAATCCACTCATATCTCTCCTCCTCCAACCATAAGCCTGAGATAGAAAAGTGACTGTTTGGAAAACTCACACTTCTTCATATTGCATAGTAGTTGTTTCTCCTTAAGAACTTGCAAGACTTGTTATAAATGTGTTAGATATTCCTCCCATGTGGCACTAAAAATAAAAATATCATCTATCTATACAATGACACATTAATCTATGAATTCTCGCAATACTTCATTCATCAATCTCATAAATGTAGCGGGTGCATTAAATAAACCAAATGGAAGTACTAACCACTCATACAAACCTTGTTTTGTTTTGAAGGAAGTCTTCCATATAGCCTCCTCCTTCATTTTGACTTGGTGATAACTTGACTTGAGATCAAAATTCATGAAGAATATGGCATGTTATAGCTGGTCCAAGAGGTCATCTATGTGGGTGATTAGACATCTATTCTTGATGGTGATCTTATTCAGAGTGCAGTAGTTGATGCACATCCTCTAAGAACCATATTTCATTGGCACCATCACAATAGGTGAATCACATGGTGAGGTGCTCAAACATATCACACCTTGGGCTAATAGTTCTTGGAGTTGTTTCTTCACCTCAGTACTCTCAAACAAGGATTACTTGTACAACATGATGTTCAGTAGAGGGGACTCTAACAACATCTAAATCTCATGCTCTACCTCCCATTTTGGTCATAACCCGCAAGGAGTCTGAAAAAATTCCTAAAAATAATAAATAATACTACCCAAATCATTTATCCCCTGGTTATAAATATCATAAACTTCCACCCCATCTTGTTTATTTTTTTAAAAATGTAAACAAAACTTATTATGATTTTCCTAAAGAATCTTCTTTACTTGGTAAGCACTTACAATAGTAACATGTGACTTAAGATGGTGTTCTCATATGTTGCAGTTGATCCCACCCTTGACCCATATTTAATGGTTCTCCCTTCTCATGATTATAGAATCCTTGGTATACAAGTAAGGACTCTCGAAAACAACATCAAATGCATCGAGCAGAATTACATAAGCTTCCAATACATCAATATATTGAGAATTTATCCCAAACTTGACCTTACATCTTTTTGTTACCTAAATTTCTACACCCTTCTTCACCCATCCCAAAGGATATGAGTGTGGATGCGCATAAGTCTTAAGACCAAGATTTTTCACAACCGCATTAGAAATCAAATTAGACTGAGAACTGGTATGAACCAAAGCATTTATCTTACTTCTCTTGATCTAGATTTTGATTTGGAATAGTCTACTCATCTCTTCTTCCTGGTTGTCTATGTTATTGGTTGTGCATCCTAGCCTCTCATCTACATCAAATTCATCTTTGATTTCCACCTCCCCATCTATCTTTACAGTTTTCATGGATTTTTTTGAGTCCGTAGTTTGGTTCTTCGGATTTAACTCTAAATGTAACTTCCAACATGTAGCGTCAGTATGATCATTGATATCACAATTATTGAAAAAATTCTTAGGATCATTACAAGTATTCAAATTAGTGGCATCTTGTTTACCTTTCCCCTTCCATTTACCTTTATTACTTTTCTGACCCTTCTCTTTCTTTTCTTGATTTGTTGACGATTTTTTATTAGAATCTTCTTCTCCTTACTTCCTTTCAACATCTATGTTATATGTCTACACACAATCCTCATTGAAATATTTGGATTTTGTGGAGATGAATTTTCTTCGAAGGTGAGAGTGATTTCCTCCCAAATACTTGGTCAAAATGTCCTCATCCTCCAAGTCCATATTCAACAACATAGTTTTCCTCTGAAACTCCGTAGTATAGTCCTACACACTTTGATCATTGCCTTGTCTAAAATACTACCATTTAATCATCTAGCCATTCTTATGGAAATTAGGATAGAATTTATCTCTAAGTAATTCATTAAATCCCTCCCAAGTACTTACAATAGGACGTTTCTTCTTTTCACAAGTGGCTAGATGAGTTTCCCACCAAACCATAGCATGACCTTCCATTTTGAGATGTACAAAGGTGATCCTTTGTGCCTCCATGACATTACACACACTAAAGCTAAATTCCAGTTGCTTTAGCAATTTATCTAATAATTTTGCATCTATTTTTCCATCAGATCTCCTAATTTCAAATTTAGTTTCAACCTTAAATGGAGCATGATCAGATTTTAACTTTCCAACAAGATTTTCTTCTTCATGCTCTTCCACATCATCTTCCTCTTCATGGCTCTTCCCTATGCCAAACTTATCATCCAATGCTCGAACCACTGATTCCTTAGAATATTTTTTAATAGAAGCCATATTTTCTAGATCTGAGAGCTCTTGTTGATGTCTATACATTCTATCCATCATGGTCTCTAGCATCTCAATTCTACGGACCAAGTTTTATTCCTCCATTTTCCCCTGAATTCTCTATTTCCACTTCTTCATAGAATTTTTAGATCACAAGGTAAAGCTTCTTCTCCTTTAGACCTTTTCATTGTCATAAAAATTAAAAAAACAAATACCACATTCCTATATACTTATTAGCTTTGATACAAAAATAATCTTTAAAATTCATCTTTGAAATTTCACAAATCACAATTTAATGTTGTTGTTCTAATTTCAATTAGAAAATGGCAGTTATGAGCTAGTGACATAATTATCTATGCTTTAGAACAAAAATTGCAAAGAGAGAGATGAATTCAAGAACACAACACCAAGATTTTTACCCTAGAAAATCCTAGTGTGAAGGAAAACCATTCAAGAAAGGAAAATGCTCTTTCTTCCCACTTGTGTATTGGCCAATTCAAAAATATCAAGATACATAATTTACAATAAGTTTGAAAGGAAATTGAAAATGTCTCACACTTCCTCCCAAGTACTTTCTTACTCTGTTGTCAACCCCTTTCTTCTACAAATTCAATTCCAGCACTAAGAATACTCTTGCACTTACTCCCATGAATTATCTTGTTCCTCCATGAATTTATAGCTTTCATCATGTCCTCCTGTACACTGAAGAATGGGAAAGGTCATGAAAGGAAGAGACATAACCTAGAATCTTCGAATCCCAGACTGTTCATGCTCCATTTTAATTTTTCTGTCAAAAGTGATAGGACCACTGCCCTATGCAGATTGGCTCTTACAGGATCCACCACCATGTACAGGGGGAGCTTAAAGGACTACCACTTTGCATAGGGTGGAGGTTCTGTAAAACTATATCATGCAATTCATTTTTCTCATTTTCTTCTTCTAGTATTGGATGATCTTATGAAGGTGTGTTGTTTTGGATCCCTATGGATCATTGAGACCCTTTAAGGAATCCCATTGATTCCTAGGATCATCCTTTTTTGAAAAACTCATTGTATCCTTATCTAATATATATCGTATCTAGTTATCTATCTATGTGCACATCATTCGTTGGAGTAGGATTATCTCACATTATTTTGCATTCATATATCTCGATATTTTATCGTCAATGCAAGTATCGTTAAACTCTATCATCCTATGATTTTTGGTGTTTTTATATAATTAACAAACCTAAATCCACCACAAATATTCTAGCACACCCGATGGGACCTTCAGCCCCTTTTGATTAGAACTTGTATCTTATTGTTGCTTTTCTTGTCAAATCAACTGATTTTTCATCTTGGAGTGCATTGGTGTCACTTCTTCATAAATGCATAAAATAAGGAAAAAATAAAAAGGAATGGTGAATATAGGTATGCTTATTTTCCTTCATTTTCCTTTCAGTGTCACATTATTTGTATGATCGGTCTACATAAAAATCAATCTTTATTTTGGTCTTAAAATAAGTCTTCATTCTTTTTTACTCGAATAGTTTAATTAGGGGTTAAAATATTGCATCACAATCTCCCCTCACACACAACCAAACCACATAATAAATCAAACTTGCCTATAAAAAATACCTTCCAAGTCTACGTACTTGGATTTCATCATCAAGGGGTAATTTAACTTGGTGTTATAGCTGAGTATAAATAATTAGTAGGTAGTATATCAGTGAAACACCTAACACCCTTATCATTGTAGGACCTTGAACTGAGGGGGTAGACCCTAATATCATGCCTCATACCAACACTAATATAGACTTGGGAATCTCTTACCTTTTGGTATGTCGAGGACTCCAGCCTTAACACACCTAAAACCACCCTTAGAAAGAATCTTTCATAGTTCCTTTTCAACCATCTTTTCATTTCATACTTTTCTTAAGTCAATCAAGATAATCTAAAGCCTTCTCATGATTGTGTTGTTTTCATTTACTCTTAGTAACCATCATTTTCATTTCCTTTCTTCATTTCTTATTTTTTAATTTCATGTTTTTGACTAGACAACAGTCTCCTCTTCAAAACATCCCAAATATGTCAGACCCACTTTAATCCCTAGAATCTACTCAAGAACCTCCACATTCTCTGAGAATTCATTCTAAAATGTCAAATGCTTCTTGTCTCAAACCTTCATGGTTCTTCCAGAGTAGTGACCAAATATTTTCATAACTCTTAGAATCCAATCTAATTTCCTTTAGTAGCTATCTTGCTACAAAAGGAATTCATCTCTATTATCCCAATACAAAATATCACCCACGTATTACTAACATTACGTGTGATTATTCCAAACTTTACGACCCTAACTATTAAGTAGTTTTAGAACAGATTACTCCCTACCTTACCTCTACTAACTTAGGAACATCTATCGTCACATCATATGGTCCTTTTGACATATTCAAACTTAATATTATATCATCACAAAATATAACCACTAAATAAGGCCCCACGTTATCTACATCTTCAGCAAGGAGGCATCATGGTGCTCAAAAACCCACCATTACTATGCCACCCTTAGTCAACAAGTTCATGTATCATCTTCATCCTCAGCTAATCCACAGGGTGCCCAAAACCCCTTTAATACTTCATCCTCTATAATCAATCATACATCTTCCACTCCTAGTCCTCCACTGAAAATTTTTGTCAGTATACTCATTTCCACAAGACCCTTGGCCATCACACAACCTAATATTTCACAACCACCCACATCTGTAGTTCAAAAATTAGTGATTTCTATCCCTACATCCTTACCACCCATCAACACAAGTGTCATCGATAGAAATCATCCTATTTCACAACCTATCTCCTCTACAGGTTTCCTACAATACAGATATATCCCATTTCATCAAAATCCACCACAGTCACAACCATACCAATATATTGAATCCTCCTTGCAATAGTTTGTCTCTCAATACACTTAAATTCTAGGAATCATCCCCCTCTTTCAAATTACTTCATTTCCATATCACTTATATCAGAAATCAAACCCTCTCACTTACAACCAAACCAACCCTTCCTCTGTAAACACTCAACCATCTAAAAAAAATCCTAAACAGGCACTGTTAAGTAGAATAGATAACCTCTAAGCCACCACCATTGGACCCAAAAATAATCTTTCCTAAAAATAAATATACAACAAACCTATCAATCCATTTTTACCTTTTAAGGCCTACCCTCCACACTAGGAAATCTCAAAATTCATCAAGTTCTACATTAAGGAGGACCCGTAACAACATGGCATTTTTTCATTCATGTTATCTCATCTCCCAAAATTACGACCTTATGTTGAGGAAGTTCCCCATTTCCTTGGTTATCCCCTCCCTTGATTGGTATAATATTATTTTGCAGCACTCCCTCTATTTTTTTGTATAACTGGTATATGTGTTCCTCGAACACTTGTCCATTAACATCATCCATAAAATATATATCACCAATTTGTATTCCATAAAACAATTTAAGGATGATAGTGTTGTTTATTTTGTCACAAAATGACAAAGGATCGTCAAAAAATTGTCCTTCTCACTTCCATAAAATAAATTAATTGATTTTTTCACTCAATCCTACACCAAAAAAATATCATCAACATTTCAAATTAATTCATTCCATACATTTGATGATGCCTTTACCATGGCCCAGAAACTAGAACTGCACGCCCTTGAGGATGGTAAATTAAAACTCCAACCTAAGAAACCAAATCACAA
Source organism: Taxus chinensis (assembly GCA_019776745.2). Classification (NCBI taxonomy): domain Eukaryota; kingdom Viridiplantae; phylum Streptophyta; class Pinopsida; order Cupressales; family Taxaceae; genus Taxus; species Taxus chinensis. Next base: position 210,491,046 of record CM034151.1, on the reverse strand, counting down.
TTCACTTTTTAAAACCTATTCTAACAATGAAAAATATAAAGGTTAAGGAAAAACTGTTGTTTTGAAAAACTACACACAAATGCCATTCATACTCTAAATGGTTCCATGCTCAATGTAAATATACACCTTTGGGGGAGTCCTATAATGTTGTATGTGAAAAAAATTTGGCCTCTTGTATGATTAAGTTCCCTCTTATTCAACCGATCAACTAATCTGCACTTAATTCATCATGGTATTGAGACAATGACTATTATAAATACCATCAAATACGAGTACATGAAGTTAAAATGTGTCATTCATTTAGAAAGCTCCTACAAGACCTTATCGAGTGAGGTAAATTACAACTTGATAATCTGAATGTACCTCCTAATCAAAACTTGGATGTGTTTAAACAGCCCTTCATGAATCATCCCCCACCTAGTAGTCAACCTCAGTCCAACATCGTAGGATCTCATCATATCATCAAATTTAAAAAAAAACTCTCACCTACACCCGTAGTACCATCTGTTTCCATAGCTAACATGCCAACTAAACAACATGACTCTTTGGATCTCCTCACTAATAATATTTCTATTCCATCCACATCACAACATCCATAATCTACCACATTTATTCGTACACAAACTTCCCCTATCATCCCTTAAAAATCACAAGTAAAGAAACCTATCATTTAAATTTTAAAAAACTCCTTCCAAGACCACATCATCTAATATCAAATCAAGAACTGTAGCAATCCAATTCAAAAACCCATAAATCATCCACTTAGAAAAATAGAAACCCTACCAAATATTCACTAGATAAATCATACAATGAAACATATGACCCCTAGCCTCTATTTTGGGTCTGCATCCTTCATCTAAATTTTCAATCACAATCACATAATCTAAACATATCACTCAACCAACACCTAAACCTCAAAAAATATGACTCAAGTATCTTATACTTATAAATCTTCAAATGATATCCAACATCCATCATCCTCATCATCATCTAAGTCAGTCACATCATTATATTACAGTAATATCTTTGAAAAACTCATGCAATCATCAATCATAACACTACCACCTATATTTGATGTGTGCATCATATTCACATTCACTCATCTCATGCACCCCAAAATATAAGGGGAAAACATTAGGTGAACCTTTTCACCCTCCCAACAGTTACAGAGTCACAGACAACATGATTAGAATAGAAATCAGTTATAGACATACTTGGTCACGAGAATCAGCCTAAAGAGAAGCTCCCAGAGAAAATGGGAATGGTGGGTTCTAGTGTCCCACATGATTACTCATGTCTTAGGGGGAGAACTATCACGAGAATGTTTCAATAATTACATAACTATATTCTTCTCCATTTTCAGTCATTACTCCATTAGTTTCATATTGTAATTAATTACTAATAAGAGTTTAACTACTTACTTAGGAACTAAAGCAGGAACTAAAACAGGATCTAAATAAGGGAATGACACCTAGGGAATATACAAGACAATGATATGACTAGAACAATGTATCACCCCAAGAAAGTTACAAATCATGTTTTTTATCATCTGCATTGGCACGTATCCATGGGGAAGCATTAATGGTTGGAGGAAAAAATAGACATCTCTCCCAATACACTTTCCCTTAGCAATGATAGGATTCCTAAATCTGAACATTAGCACCAAGAATCTCATATCCCTAGTTTAATGATATGACGTCAAAATCCTTTATGTTATTCCAACTAACACCTAAGCATCAAGTATATAAATAGGAAAAAATTTCTATCCCTCTCTATTTTAACACTCTAGGTTAACTCTAACCCCTTGGTTTTTCTTTTCTAATACACATTTCTATTTTTACATATTTCCCAAGTTAAAGTTCAATTGCATTTACCTAGAGCATTGACTACACTTATTTTCTTTTGTAGGTTCTATCATATCCCAGCAAAGGAAAAGCACACAAGAAATCATGAAGAAAAATTCAAGAACACTTCGACAAAGATGGCATTCTAAGGAACTACATGCACACATCATTATCATCCATGCACACAAAGGTCACCCTTAGGATCCTTATCCTTCCATCTCCTTATAACTTCATGATAAACATTTGTTATTATTCTATTTGGAATTCTAAAAAACTTATCCAACATGCTACAAGGAACAAGCTTCTTTTGACTCCTCAAGGTACTCTTTTATTTTCTACTTTATGTTATCGAATCCTTATTCATAAGTATAAAGTGGCGTCAAATGTAGTCACTAAGTCACACACTTACTATGCACATATAGCCTCTAAATACTTCATTTATATGCATGATTCCTAAGTAAGAGAATTACTCATTAATACCCCTTTACTTTTATTTGATATTGATTTTATCCTTTTCATCTTTATTGTTTGTTGTTCTTTATTGAAAAATCATTGTTTTTCATACTAGCCGACATCTTGCTAAGCTTTAATTTCACTATTTTATCTTCCTGGCACCCTATATAGGACTGCCCATTATGGATAGGATTTCCCTAGTGCTACTTTCCCCTCTAGGCGATTATGTATTCTTTATATCTTTTTCATATCTTTCAGATGTTGCTTTTTTATTGTCTTATTTTAACTCTTTTGGTCAGCCTTTCAATTGTTAATGAAAAACCTTAATCAAAGGAATCATATATATATATATATATATATATATATATATATATATATATATATATATATATATATATCTGTGTGTGTGTGTTGTCTTATTTAACCTCATTAGGAAGTAAGTATTCAAGAGGAACATACATCTAGAAGGAGCTAATATTTTCTATTTACTACATCAAGGACTACATTTTGGACTGCATACTTCACTACATAGGGGTAGCTATTCTGAATTTCATACCACACATTTACATTTGGGATAAATTATTTGTATCCCAGTATCTTCTTGTGTGACTAGCAATAAGGAAACCTAGCTCAAGGGACACTGTCTCAATCACACACATACTAGAACTCCATTGAGTCTAAAATGTAGTGCAATGCTCGGTGATAATCAAATTGGGGTGATTTTCGAGGTTAGTATAACTCAAAAATATACATTAGTTATTCATTTAATGTCGTTTTGGTTACTATGGATGTATATAGGATTTATTTTATAGGTACAGGTTAAACATAGTGAATATGACACGACCTATAGCGAGAAATTTCTTCAAGGGAAAGTAACAACAAACCTTCATCGTAATCTATCATATAAGACTCATAAATATATAAGTTATGATGATCCACAACCAAATATCTTCATATAAGGAGTTAAATCATGTTTGAATGTATTTCTCAATTTTTCAAAAATTTCAAATAGAACATATCCTAATACACTTAATAACTTTAGCAATACCTTGGAGTGTTTCTTTTATTATGTACAACCTTACATTGTATCCCTAATAGAATTTATGCTTAACCCTATGTTGTTCATGCCTTGATTTGTAATTCTCCTGATACTCCCTTAACCTCCCTTTCAATTGGAGGTATATTTGTTGAATCTTCTCTATGTATTTATCAACTTAGTTGACTTCTGAATCTTTTTTCATGTCCCTTGTGTGGCTAACTTATTACAACATCAAAAGGGGCTGGGAGGTAAATAGCCAAAACATGTTTCAAAATTATATTTACTAGTAGAATAATGAATTCATGTAATAATAATGTTAAATATACACCAAATGATCATCCCAAGTCTTATTATTCCTCATACTATATCCTATTATGATTTTAATTAAGGTTTTTTTGACACACTAAATCTTCCCATAAGTTTACTAGTGAAAAGTAATGGATATTTATAACTTAGTATCCATCTTCTCCAAATATTTGGACTAATAATTACCCAAAAATATGGCTTATATATTTTAAATGATGGAACTTTTCAAACTAAAATGTATCCATACATAAAACATATAATTCAAAAACATTAATGACCTTCGGATTTTATGTACATGGAATAAGAACATGCATTTTGTTGAAGTAGTCTGCAACCAAAAAAAAGTTGTTATATCTATTCTCTAATATGGTATATCCTCCAAAAAAATCCATTGTAATGTTTTCCCATGGCCTAGAAGGAATTAGTAGTGCAATATAAAAACCCAATTTCATGTTACTTGGCTTACTTGTACAATATAACACACATTCCCTCATCAATTTGAAACATCAACTTGAATGTTTAGATAACAAACATACACATGCAAATGTTCCAATGTATTGGTCACTCTGAGATGACCTTCAAATTTAGAAGTGTGAGATTCCCTCATTAGTTAAACCCTTATTTCTCTAGGCACACAAATCTTACCCAAAATGTAGACCAATCCATCTTGGAGATAGTAATCCTTATTGGGCTCTAAATTTGTAATGCATGGCTTCTTTGATTTAAGAAATACATCCACAAAATCTGCATCATGATCATATTCTTTTTTATATTCCTCTTACAAAAAATTATCGGGTAGGGTTATAGTTCCCAAAGAAAAAATCAAAGATGGTCTAAAAAACATATCAACTAGTTTATTTGCCACACATTTATTGTATTCAATAACCAAATAATTTTTTTGAAAGAAACCAATCTAATTTTTATGATGTGAATGTTGAAATTTAGATTGTGTTTACAAATATTACAGAGGTTGATTCATGTAACAATTGTTTATCTTCCCATTATATAATATTTCCATTTCTTAACTTAAGATAAATTAGTTTATAAACTTATATAGTAGAAATAATATGAACATAATATTTAAGGTAGAAATAAATACAAAAATTGAAAACACACAAGATTACACAATACAAAATATTTCACGTGGGAAAACAATTACAACAACCCACCATAGTAACCTCCTTCCTTATTGAATTAACTCAATCATTTACAATACAATAACACACTTCAAATCTTTGAATTCCCTAAATCATGGGTGAGTATATATAGGCACATCAATAGGTAATTTCCCAACTGATACTACAATACCATGGGTACCAAAACCATGGGCCAAGACTACAATGCATAATGGTTCTCCATATAGCTATGGGTCATGACACTACCCATTAAAATAATGGATAAAACCTCTTATATAAGCCCAAAATTACATGTATATACAAGTAGAATGTAAATCATGGAAAGTAGAAAATGTGTTTTAAACAATCTTCCACTTTTTGGATATTTTCTATATGGGATCACAAGCTTATACTTTTAGTAGCTAAGGAAAAACATGCCCATTGATTTTCTATACCAAAAAAATTCTAAAATCTCATAGCCTTTGTCAATGTATTGGAAACATTATCATCCATGACCACCTTCTCCAACAATATCTTGTTCTCCTCCACCATTTCTCTTAAAAATGTTTTTGCACATCAATGTGTTTTATCTAAGAGCAATACTTAGGATTATTTTTCAAAAAAAAAGCACTTTTATTATCACAACCTATCTTTTTAACCTTCTAAAAAAAACCTACAACATAGCAGATCTTATGAATCCAAATCACTTCTTTTCTTTCTTGACTAGCAGTCATGTATGTGACCTCTATGTTGGATATCACAAAAATTTCCTGTTATTTTCTAATCCAATCTAAAACTCCACCAAACAAGTTGAATATGTACCAAGAAAAAATTTTAGTAACCCATGAAAAATAAACTTGTACAAAGGGTGTAACATCTTGGTGAAGTAGGACTCACTTTTTTGATGAATATATATAATACACCCATCATTCTAGTGGTGAAATTGTAAAAAAGCATTGAAAATAGTTACATATGAAATGGAAAATCTAGCATAATTTCTCTAAGTTTGAAAATCATCTTGGTAAATGGACTTTTTCAATAGTACTCTCCATGTCAATCTTTAGATTTCAATTTTCAACCATAAGTTTTCTATTCTATGAAGTGAATTATAGACATGTCGAGTATAGTCAAGTATGAATAAGCTCTATATAGGCCTTGAGATTTTGATTTGATAGTTTTTTAATGACAAAGATTTTGGGAACTAGACACAGACTACAGTACCTGTCAGGATCAGATAAGGAAGGAGACGATTTCAGGTGGAAATTTATTTTTATAGACATTTTTCTAGGTTGTAAGACCACATCAAAGACTAAAATTTGAAGCTCCAAAATGAAAATTGATTATCATGAAAATGAGATAATGTTTTTCCATCGTATTCCCTATCCTAAAGTGAAATTAACATTCTTCAGTCTTGCATTACTAGAATAAGAGGAATGGGGTAAAAATTCATCTCTTTTATTGTCATGAAGAAGGATCAATTATAGTTCTAGAGAGGCATTAGTGATTTGGATCCACCCACCCTATTGTAAAGTTTGGTGTGAGTCAAGATGTTGATTGGTCATTCAATTCTCCTATCACTCCCACATATGATCCCATACCATGTGACCCCACTCAAAATCAATAGAATCATATGTGGTGATGCTACGGTTTCCACATATGTAGAATCAATAAGCTTGCCAAGTTATTTATGGGTGCAATTTAAAAATGGAAAATTCTATTTATGTAACACCATCATGCTATGATTTTTGAGAGAGTGTTAGTGTCAGGAAAAAATAAAAATTATCTTTCGTTTTTTAGCACATTAGTGAGTGCAGAGTCTATATAAAGTAAGTTGTCAGCCTTTGAGGTCATATCACATTTGTATTTTGTAATTCTCTTTGAGGCTTGAATATTAAAAAATTATTTCAATTTTTGTTTATAGTTCCACTCTATATACGTACTTATCTTCCATTATACATACATGTTACTCCACAAATAAAATTTGTTTCAATATTTCATATACACATATGTTCCACATATACACCATATCACACACACATACACTTTACTAACCTTTGTTTTATAAGGTGTTTGTATTTATACATTTATGATTTGACTTACTTTACAAAAAATGAAAATCTTGACCTATAATAGTAAATACATGTCTAGTGTGCATACAAAGTGTTCATTTCATGTTTAAGATGATTCAAGGTACCATGTTTCCCTTTCATGTGGCATACATGGAAATGCCGCAAGTTATGCTAAACAAGTAGACTGAGTAAAAAGGTACATGATATTGTTTTTTTCCAATTTGCATGTTTGTATTAAAGTACTTCAAGGAGTGTGGATCAAGGTCAAGAGCGAAATTCCAATTGAAGTGATATATTGTGGAAAACTACCAATTTTTAAAAGAGGAAACCTTGTCTATTATGAACCTACAAGTAGGTAAAATGAGAGTTAAGAATGACTTTTTAGGTTGTAGATATGTATCTTGATCTTCACTCACTAGTAAGATAATCACATGGAGTAGGTGGAAACAAACCTCCAGGTACAATTTATAGTCTTGAAATTAAATTTGAGAAATTTTATACTTTTTCCTCCTTTCCTAGGTTTCAAGGAAACCCTAGCTAGGGTTTGTACACAAGATGATTTTTGAGGGATTTCTACTTGGTATTCAAGCCTAAAAGTTTGGGGAAATTATCTCCATAACATCCTTTACCTGATTCAAGAATATTTTATGTAATTTGAGTTCCCAATCAGGATATATTAGTGATAGTCAACCACACAGTCATGTACCTCCACACTAGAGACCTAATTACTAAGGAAAACTTGATTTTTTAGGAAAAATTCCCCTGAGAAAGCACCAATAAAACTTTTTAATTCACATATTCAATCTTCTCAATACAAAGTTTCATGAATAGTGTGTATACTCCAATTCATCTTTAGCTTGATGTTATTTCTCTCTAAATATAGTGATGTTATATCTAATTTATCACTTATTTTCCTTTTCCTTGAGTGATCATGTAGAGATGGCATTGTTGATTAATATAAATGGTTAATATTATAGGATTGCATGCCTCTTCATTTTTTGTTATACTATGAATGAAGTTTAGCAGTATCCCATGCAAAAATAGCTTAATATCATTGGTTCTTTCAATCTATTTATAAGTATCAACCACAAATTTATGTACTTGGGGGTTACTCAACTTCTTTATTATTGCTACCTATTGATCAAATTTTTCAATAAATAGAATTAAATTTGAATTAAATTATCACATGATGTAAAATCTATTTTTCTTATCCACAAGTTCTATTATACCAACATCTGTAAATAAGGAGATAATGTTGTAATAGAACAAGTTCATATATTTTATTGTGATTGAGAGGGATGAAGAGGTCTCTCCTAAATGGATCTTGGACTTGGCCAAGGTATTTTCTATCATTATGACATCATACATACTCATGAGAGGGGCATTAGGAAGAAAATTATCTATAACTATATTGCCAAAAATAGCAGATTTTTCTTTGTAATCACCTACTTCCTGCAGAAGATCCTTAAGATTTTTCATCACACCATCTGTTGGTATCCAAATTTTTTCTCCTTTTCAAGATGAGAAGCATCACAGATTCGACATGGAGCTTAGATATAGATAGATCATAATTTGTGTCATTTTGTAGCCAGGGATGAGATCTAACTGGCCCTTTGTCACTCATATTTGTGGAGAGATGGATAGCACCTTCAAGAGGATTTGATCTATCCTCACTTTTTTAGGTTGTGCCTTTCAACCAGGGTGAGAGGACTCATAGTGTAGCCTCTATTTGATGAAGGAGATGGAGATATCCTTCTTTTGCAAAAATTTTATGAAAAAAACCTTGGGAAAGTATGATCAATACTCCATAATTTAACTCTTAACAATTGTCACTTCCAAAAGATGGAGACACTTTCAAAACAAGGTTAAGGTAACTAAAGACATTACAAAATTCTGATTGTTCTGCATATTTTAGTGAATAGATTTTGTTCATGTGTGGATATGCAAGGAAAAATAGGGATAGTTCAGGATAGATTCAAGGTTTTTGAATAATTTTGGTGGGAGATTAATCACGATAAAGTTGATTATACCAGATCTTTGAGAGAATTCACAACAATGGACAACTCAACAATAGAAATATTCAAAAAATTTAAGAAATTCCTTCAACCAGAAGGCATGCTTCAATGGAGGCCCAGATCAACATGTTTTCACACAATCTTTAAGAATCTAACACAAAGGCTTGAGTTAAAAGACTCAATTAAAAACCAAAATCTCTAATCAATCACGCCTAAGGTACACCCAAAGACTTATAAACAATCCTTCTCAACAAATGATAGTGGAGTGATTTAAAATTTATTCATCTCATCACAAGATGAAGGCTCTTCTTCAAATGAAATTGCAAATTCCACTAATCTGTCATAGGAACAAGATTCTGTGTGATTTCACTGTGATTTCAATGTAAGATTGCAATAGGAAAAAGAAAAACTACTTACAGAGATTCTGAAACAAATCAAACACTAATTGCTCTAAGATTGACACAAATTAATTCCAAAATTGCTTAGATTCATCAGCAGGGGAAATCTTCTAGAGAAATCTCAATGCTCATCAATGGCTATACATCTGCAACCAACTTGACATGATAGAAAATATAACACAGAAGAAATTAACAGGTTATCTTGGATTGGTCTCTCAGGAAGACGGCTTTTCTCAAATTTGCTCTTAAGAATACAACCCCCAACCTTTTTCAGGAGTATTCTCATTACATTTATACATTTCACTCACTCACTCATCCCAAATTTTCCCCCCAAAAAAGAAGAATATTCAAGGGACCTTTGCTTGTTACCAATTTTTCTCGAAAAGTGACATTTAACAAATTTTCATCTGAAAGCAACCAGGTGGACCAATGATGAACTAATCACATTTCTCATACTCTTGACTAATGACTAGGATGCCATGCCGTAACCTTTTTTTATAGCTCTTTTAATAATTCTTATTCTATCATGTAATAATTCCCCATTTTAATCATTTTCTAGAGGCTCTACACATCTAGATCTGACAGACAATCCTTTTCGTCCTCGAGGAAACACATTTTTCATCCTTTACACCTGCAACCTTCATCATTTCATCCTTTTCCATATTTTTCCTTTGTAACTCTGCCCCGCATCCATCTTATCTGGTAATTCACATTTTTGTAAGAGCCCAAGCAATTCCAAATTCCAAATTCCAAATATCGACCTTAACAATCCTTGGATTCACAAATTAAGTTTAAAATCCATTCAATGGCACTTTACAGACAAAAATGACAAGGAATTTCATCAAAAAATGATGAAAAATAGTGTGCATTCGCATCTCTAGGAGTCTTGGAGCAAAAATGGTAGAAAAACAGGTGAAATGCACAGCAACCATTTATTCTACCCCTTTTCTACTTTATATTATAGTCCTCCACGTGTTTCGTTGGCGTAACTACAAAGGAGAAGTACAGGGTCAAGTTTCCAAACAAGTGCGGGCCTTCCAAATGCCCTGGGCCCAAGAAAAACAACTTTTGGCCTATGAAAAAGTCTTAGTAAAAAAGGAGCTAGTGGAAGCCTCCATGTGTCTCAATGGTGGATTTTGAAATGGTCCCCAAAACCAAAGACACTAAACAAGTGCAGGTTCACCATGTGTCTTTGTCTGGAAAAGTTGTTAACAAAATTGAAGGATCAGTAGAAGGCGCCATGTGTCTAGGGTCTGAGACAGTTTTCCTTGGCCATTGAAAAGTTCAAGCAAGGGCAGAGTGAGCGGAAGCCTCCAAGAGTCCTCCTTGTGCTTCTTCAAAATAAAATTTAGGGGTCAGTCCCCAAATAGGCACATTTACTCCACGTGTCCCAGGCCTTTCAAAATTTCTTTGAAAATTTCAAGTATAGAGCTGCCCCGGTGAAATCCTTCATGTGTCTCCCTGACACAACTTTGAGATGGTTCCCAAAAGTGAAGACCCTGAAAAAGTGTGGGATCACCATGTGTTCCCTTGGAAAAATTGTTAAGGTGGGACCCTGAGGTGGATCCTCAAATGAGTGTCAGCCCTCCATGTGTCCATGGTCTTCCAAAGCTTTACCGGTTGTTTGAAAAAAATTTCTAAGTCTGGGCAAGGCAGCAGAAACCTCCATTTGTCTCCCCGGTGCAACTCCAAGGTTAAACCAAAAGGCAAATTTTTAGATGATCTTCAACCCTCCACGTGGACAAGTTTTGAGCTAAAGTGGGCCTTAGAGTTTTGAAGTGCCTCGCCAAGCTGTATCCAACCAGAAAGGGCCACGTTTCCACAAATGTTGAGATATAAATTTGACGGGGAAAAACACATTCGTAAAACTGTAAAATGCAGGAAAATCACCATTTGTGCCCAGATATGAATCATTCTTCAAGGACAGAGAATTTGGAAATCATATAAGGCCCAAATATGATCCTTCGAGCCACATCCAATCACATTTTCACAAATACTTGGGACAAAAATGACAGGGACAACAAAACGTGACTGTGAAAAATGGAAGGAAGGAAAAAACTCAAGTTTTTACCCAAGTCACAGATTATTTCACATGGACAGAGGAATGGGAAACAAACTGTGGATTTAAAGTGATCCTCAACCAAGGAAGGGACTGATCATGGAAACAAAATGGAGGATAGATTTTTCACGCATCAATACGGGGAGATAGAAAACAAGACAGAGCCCGCAAACTGAATAATTTTAAGGACAAACAGGGCAAGACTAAATTGAGCACCAACATCAGCTCCGACTTGGGGATGGGCACTCCCTGTGAGTGCCACAAGTACAAATACTAGACCAAGTTCCAAAAAAAACCATTGGGAAATGAAGTCAAAGAATAAGCTTTGCAAAGCAAAACAATAATAACCAACTCCCCCAAGGACGAACCGAGAAACCAATAAAATGGCCGCCAAGGACCAGGACAAACAAAAATAGAAAAACCACGAAAGCAGAAAGAAACCAAAAGACTATACACTGCACAATGGAATATACCTTGATTCTGAGAAATCAATCAAGGAAATTTTTTAAATGCCTTCCATTAACAGACAATTCAAGAAATTCCCCATCTAAGTCTTTTAGGAAGAAGGTATTTTCACCAATTCGAATATCAATTGAATAAGGGCCCATCCATAATGCATCAAATTTACCATGCTTGCCCTTATCTTCATGTCTACTATCCCATAATAGCACAAGATCCCCAATGTTGAAAGCTCTTAGAGTCACCTTCTTTTCAAATAACTTCTTCAACTTTTCTCTGAACTTCACATGTTGCTGATGAGATGCCCTTATTTCTTCATCTAACTCAATAATCTAATTGATTTGAGCATCATATAGACTAACTTATTGATCTTAAATTTTTTGAATAAACTGAAATGAATATAATTACAAATGAAGGGGAAATAAAAATCTTGAGTTCTATATACCAGCTCAAATGGGATTTTACCAGTATCTCTTTTAACAGTGATTCTGTCAGCTGAAACAACAAACTTCAGTTACTCACCCCACTTCTTTTAGTTCATCTCAAAGGTCCTTCTAACGATCTTCAACAAGTTTTTATTGATGGACTCAGCTTGTCCATTTCCTTGGGGATTGTATTTAGAAGCATATGTCAAATAGATTCCATACCCTTTGCACATTGCCACCAAAGGTTTGGCTTTAAAACTAAAGGTATTACCAGCAACAATCTTAGCGAGCACTCCAGATCTGCATATGATTTGATTCAACATGAAGTCCATGATGACTTGGTGTGTTGCTTTCTTGGTGGGGATTGCTTCCACACACTTAGTGAAATAATCAGTGGCTACAAGAATCTATTTATGACTAGCACTGGAAGGATCTGAAATCTCACCAATGAAATCCATTCCCCATTGCTTAAATGGGGCTTCAATTGACACATGCTACAAAGGAAGGGAGCCTGAAGCTTTCATTCTTCTAGAAAAAGGCTAGCAATTTTCACATTTCCTAGCCAATAGAGTTGTATCCTTGAAAATATTTGGCCATCAATAACCAGCCCTCAAGATTTTATGTGTTGTAACTCTTCCAGCAAAATTTCTCCCATAAACGCCTCCATGGAGATCAAAAATTACCTTTGGGGCTTCATCCTTAGCAATTCTTTTTAAAATCACTCCCACCATGTTCTTCCAAGCTAGCCCAAAATCAGTAATGACATATTTTTGAGAGGCTAACTTAAGATCTCTTTTTTTATTTTTACTCAAATGTTCAGGGCAGCATAGATGTCTGAGATAAAAGATTTTATCTTTGTACCATTCATATCTTACCAAGTTTTCAAGGACATCCACCCTTTCTCCTTCTACTCTATTCACCTCAATAGTTCACAAGTTTCTCTCAGCCATAAGCTTAGCTAGGCCCAAACTTCTTATCAATTTCATGGTTTGGATATCCATGTCATATTCCTATAATTTGTTTACCCATCTACATCTTTTTCTTGAGACCTCCATCTCTGATAAGATATCTTTCACCATGGTGTGGGGAACATAAGCAACAAATTTAGAGCTCAATATGTAAGGTTTGAAAACCTTTGTTTATTTCACCAAGGCAAATGTTTTCTTCTCCATGATAGTGTACTCCAACTCAACTCCTTGCAATGCCTTACTGAAAAAGGTAATTGGTCTCTTAGCCCCTTCATCATCCTTCTACAACAAGACAGATGTAATGTCATTCTCTAAAGAAAAAGAAAACATTTGAAAAGGATTCTTGTAATTTGGATCTGCCAAAATAGGGGCATGCTTTAATGCTTCTTCGATCCCATTGAAAGCTTGATTGGAAGCTTCTTCCCACTTGATAACTTGGTCCTTCTTCAGCATGCTAGTAATGTGGATGGTTAGCTCAGCAAATTTAGACACAAATCTTCTGATAAAGTTTATTTGTCCAAATAACAATTGAACTCCCTTGTTTGTTATCAGAATTGGAACCTTACTGATGGCTTCCACTCTCTCCAAATCAATCATGACCCCTTCCTTTGATACAATGTGACCAAGCAGCTTTGCATTTTGTACTCCAAAATGGCACTTCTTGGGATTCAATGATATGCCATACTCTCTACACCTTAATAGAATTCTCTCCAAGTGTTGCAAGTGATCATTTATTTTTCTAGAAAACACAGTTACATCATCTTGATAAACAACAATAAAATCATTAATATAACCAGCAAATGTTATATCCATTGCTCTTTGGAAAGTTGTTGTGGTTGCAAATCAGCAGCACCCCTGGATGTTGATCAAACTTCTAGTTTGACATCTTGGACATCCAGTGTGATTGCACAACATTGAATCCTCTCCCCAAGTGTGGGACTTTCAAAAATGGGAAAGAGAATCTCTAGGTTAGAGGCTGGTTCCTCAACTCCTCTGATCAGATATATCACTTATAAGTTTGCAGAGGTTTGGAATTCCTAGATCTTACTCTAAATTCCAAAGTGGGCCAGAGATAGAGAATGCAAAAACTAAAACTAAAGCTAATAAGGTGATGCACCAAAGGAGTGGTGAGCATTTTTTGCTTCTGTAGACTGACAAAGTTCATAAAAATGCAACAAAACTTCATGCACAAACTGATAACTGTAATGGAAGGTTTAGAAATGAATCAAACAACACAAACAAAGGATTAAAACTCATTCACAGAGCCTGTATTGTCATTTTAACATCAGAAAAAACCATTTGCATTACAACACCTGGGAGGAAAAATAGGTTGTAGTCTTGGAAAAGGTCTGGTTTTTCCACAAAATCACTTTTTAAGTGGCAGAGGGAGCTTGCAATACATGAAAAATGTTCAACCTTTGAAAATGAGCCAAATCTGGCTTTTACAGTACAAGGGACGAGCCCAGGAGAGAGAAACATGGGAAAACATGGGAGAGTTTCAACCATTGACCAAAATGCAATTAAAATAGCATGGGCATCCTTACAGACCCATCCCCTGACATTTTTTGCCATGCTGAGAGAGGATGTGAGCCATTCTTCATTAAAAATGGTGGTTGAAACGTCGTTTCTATCCATAACCATATGCCATAGGTGTTTTTAAATTTTATCTCTCTAAACTCCATCAAAATGCAAAAATGACCCCAAAATCTTGTAGATAATTTCACCAGCTTTCCATTGATATAAAGAACGTGAAAAACCTAGCTCTAGATCGAAAGTTATGGCCATTTGAAATTTTAGGGCAAAACAGGGCCAAATCAGATTGGCAGGCAAAATTTTTTAATTTTTTACCCCTTTTTGGTCATTTGGGAAAATTTCCCAAAAATTTCCCGCGCTCCACCATTTCGGGTGCCACATGGCATGCTCTGATTGGGCGCGAGCCCTTAATGCTTCATTTTCCTTTGTTTTGCCCTCTGGAAAATTTTCCAAAAAATCCCTGCCAGGCCGATGAGTTGAGGACACGTGGCACATGCCGATTGGACGTGGGCCTGTCCTTCAAAAATTTTCCATTGTTGTTTCATCCATATTTTGACCAAGACACATGGAAAAACCCCATTGGATGCGGGCTTTACCCTTCAAATTTTCCATGCGGGCCTATCTTGTAATTTTTTTCTCCACCTGACACGTGGCACAGATTCCATTGGCTCGCACTCGGGGGGGGGGGGGCGATTTTTCCTTTGAAATTTCCTTTTCCTTTTCCTTTGGGAAAATTTCCCAAATTCTCCCCACCTTCTGTTGATCCTGGCCATGTGGCAGCATTCTCATTCGAACGCAGGGCCGATGGTGAAAATAATTCTCCTTTTGATTTTTTCCAAAACACTTTTGGCAAAAAAATCCCAAGTTCTCCTCCCACGGTCCGTAGGTCAGGAGACACATGGCATGAGGCCATTGGATGCGGGCCCCGTGGGCCAAATTTGACCTTTTGAATTTTGGAAAAAAACACTTCACCAAAATTCTAAGTTCTCCTCCACGCTCCGAAACTCTGACGCCATAGGACACGTGGCGCAATATTATTGGGTGCGGGCCCTTCCTCAAATTTCCATGCGCTAACACTTAGAAAATTTTCCAATTCACTTCCCCTTTGGACATGTGGCAAAATTTGATTCACTAGACGGGCCTGCGGGGAAAATCTTCTTCTTTGAAATTTTTGCCGAACACTTGGTAAAAAACCAAGTTTTCCTCCGAACCCCGCCACTTCCTTGGACATGTGCCGTCTTCTCATTGGCCGCGGGCCTTCCAGGGGAAATTTTCCCACAAAAACTCCGCCGAGCCATAACTTCAAAAATACATGGAATTAGGAGGAAAACTTTACCTTTCTGGAAAGCTGAGAAAGAGCTCTATCCAATGGTGCCATTTCCAGAAAGTTTTGAGTGCCTGAAAAGCAAAAAAATATGACTGAGGCACAAGAGAGAGAAGAATGAAAGGAGTTAGCCACAAAATGAGCAGGGGGCACATTTTGGATAACAATTTTGGTGAACTCAGAGGGGTCATTTACCTGCTAGATGAAGTTACCAGTTGCTTGAAGCAATCCATTGGGCATGGATTTATCAAATTCTCTGTTTGGTATCCCAACTGACTAGAACACTGCAAGGAGGAAGATGGAGGGTGGAACATCACTTGATGGAGTAAGGCCTGCAAACACATTTCCAGGAACAACAAGCTTGTGCCAAAGCACTTAGGGAAAAAAAACTAATCTACAACAAAACAATGTGCACAAGCACTTGGAGGAATGAAAACCTAAGCTAATATGTACAAGGTGGAGAGTTCCTTTCAATAGCAATGCTTTAGATGGATTCCATTGACTGGAATCTGCAGTTCTTCGCCATCCAATGAAGACAATTGGAAAGCATTGCTATCCTTACACTTTGTGACCATGTATGGGCCACTCCAAATGGCATCAAATTTTGAATGCCTTCCCGGTTTTTGCTCTATCTGCATCCCATTTTAACACTAGATCTCCAACTTGGAAGGATCTATTCTTGGCCTTCTTATCAAAGGTCTTCTTGATCAAGGCTTGATCCTTCTCCACTGCTTGGGATGCCTGATTTTTGATCTCTTAGAGCTCCATCAATTCTGCATATCTGACTTCCATGGGCTCAAACTCCAACAACTCCAACTGTTTCATGAGTTCCAATGTTGGCAACTCAAGTGACATGGGAAAAATTGCCTCTCTCCCATAAACAAGCTTAAATGGAGAGTTACCTGATAGATCTCTTGGGAGTTATCCTATCAGCCCATAAGGCTGATTTCAACTTAGTATGCCAAGATCTCTGATTTTCATCAAGAGTCCTAATGATCCTCAACAAGTTCTTGTTTGTAGATTCAGCTTGGCCATTACCCTGAGGGTAATAGTTTGATGAAGTGCTTAGGTAGATCCCATTCTTGACAGCCCATTCAGTCACCTTGGACCCAATGAATGCCAATGCATTATTTGATATTATTGTAGTAGGTATGCCAAATCTGGTTGCTATTCCCTCATAGAAATCTAGGATGCTAGATTCATTTGCTTCCTTGAGTGCTACTGCTTCAGTCCACTTGGTGAAGTAATCTGTGGCTGTTAAAATCCATTTGTGCCCTTGGCTTGAATTGGGATTAATGAATCCAATGAAGTCCAATACCCATTGCATGAATGGCTGGTCAACTGAAATTGGATGCAATGGAAGGGCAGCTAGCCTCTCTTTACCTGTGAAGAATGCACAATTCTTGCACCTCTTGATCCATGCATAACAATCACTGAAAATCTTGGGCCAATAATAGCCAGCCCTCATGATCTTTAGAGTTGTCACTCTTGGTGAAAAATGACCACCAGCTGGTCCACCATGGAACTCTTCCAACACCCTATGAATCTGATTTGTACCAATGCATCTCAGCAGCACTCCATTCACATCCCTTTTGAACAAAACACCATCAACAAGGGCATATGGGACAGCCTGCAATCTGAAGTGTCTTCTTTTGGTCTTGTTCATCTCTAGAGGGCATAAACCTATGCTTAGGAAGTGCATTATGTCTTGGGTCCAGCAAGGAGTGAGGACACCATTATTTTCTTCTTGAGTGCTTCCTTACTCATGGCTGTCCTGTAATGTAAAAACAGCCTCCTTCTCATTGCATGCTTCCTTTTGTTTGCTCAAAATCAGCTGCTCACAAAATCCTTTTCCTCTTACCAACTTGGTGACTTTGATCTCAATGTCATACTCCATGACACGAGTAATCCAACCTGCCCTCTTTTCATTCAAGTCTTTGTTGAGGAGGAAGTCCTTAACTCCCACATGAGAAACCAGCAATTGAACCTTGTTGTTTGAGACTAGATGCTTGAATTTCTTCAAGCTCCTGATTACTGCAAGAACATGCTTCTCAATGAAAGAATATCTCACCTCATAGTCCTCCAGGCTTTGGCTAAAGAAAGCAATTGGCTGCTCATCATTGTCTTTGTTCTGCTGTACCAAAATTGTAGAAATAGTATCATCACCCCCAAATGCATAGAGGATGAAATCCTTGGAGAAATCCGGGTTGATAAGAGTTGGGTCTTGAGAGATGGCTTCTTTGATTGCTTCAAAACTTTCCTTGCCTTCTGCTATCCATTTGAAAGCCATGCTTTTCTTTAACATCTTGGTGATAGGCTTGACAAGGGCTGCAAAATTTGGGACAAACCTCCGAACAAAATTTATTCTCCCCAAGAAACTTTGAAGGGCCTTCTTATGGCTTGGAAATGGTAGTGCTTTTATGGCTTCAACTCTTTCTGGATCAATTGCTAATCCTTCTTTGGAGACAATGTGGCCAAGGAGCTTTCCTTCATGGGCTAGAAAAATACACTTTTTAGGATTCAAGGATACTCCAAATTTTCTACACCTTTGGAACACTTGTCTCAAATGAAAGAGGTGGTCTGCTGTATTTTTTGAAAAAATAGTGATATCATCAAGATATATCAGCACAATGTTGTTAATCAATCCCTTGAATGCCATGTCCATTGCTCTTTGGAAGGTAGCTCCAACGTTGGACAACCCAAATGGCATTTTTTCTATATGCATAAGTTCCCCATTTGGTTGTAAAGGTTGTCTTGAACTGATCTTCTTCCTTCACCATAATTTGATTATACCCTGAATAGCCATCAAGTAATGAAAACCTCTCAGAGCCGAAAACAACTTACAAAATCTACTCCATGGAAGGAAGTGGGTAATGATCCTTGAGAGATGCTCTATTCAAATCTCTGAAGTCAACACACAATCTGATTTCCCCACTCTTCTTTCTAACTAGAACCAAGTTGGCCACCCAACTAGAATGCTTGATAGGGAATATGATTCTTGATTCTATCAACTTATTCAATTCCTTTCTAATGAGAGGCTCCATGCGTGGATTGACTGGCCTTTGTTTTTGTCTGATGGGTCTAGTACTTGGATCCAATTCGATGGTGTGTTGAGCTAACTTGGGATTGAAACCTTTCAAATCTTCATAGCTCCAAGAAAACACATCAGGGAATTCTTGACAAAGTTGTATGAACTCATACCTTTCTTGTTCAGTTGTCATCTTACCAATTTGGAATGATTTACCTTCTTCCACCAAGATGGACACTGAATCTTCTCCCTTGACTTGGATGTTTTCTTTCTCCTTCCTAAACTGATCATTAGGATTGAAAATGGACTCCAAAGTAATAAGTCCCTTTGGTAGTTTGTTGGTTCTTAGCTGTACCACTTGGTCACCATACTGCTGCTCCAACTTTTGCTGATTTTTAGCTGAGAACTCAGCCTCTTCTTGCAAGAAATGGATGATTTGCTGATCATTTTCAAACACTTGCCAACTTACATTGTTGTCTAGCACTGAAGGCCTCACAATCACATGGATGTTTGGCTGTACCTTGTCCTTTTGAATGCTTTCAACAACGTCAAAGGCTGCCCCGAACTACTGCAAGCCTATCGGTAGCTTGGTTCTCTTTTCTAGGAATGGATTTTATGCCAAAACCCTCAAAATATTCAATGAGGTCCCACACCCTGTTTTTGTAGCATTTGAGTAGATCATTCTTGACAGCATGCTGCCCCTTAACTTGGTTGACAATCAACTCACTGTCACCAAAGACTTGCAAGTTCTTTATTCCTCTCTTGATTGACCAATGCAATCCTTGTATCAAGGCTTCATATTCAGCAGTGTTATTAGAGCATGCAAACTGAAATCTAAAAGCTGAATAATACTTAACTCCTTGAGGTGAAACAAGCATAGCTCCCCCTCCTATACCTTGTCTACTCCTTGATCCATCAAAAAACAACTGCCATACCTCATTTTCATCCTTGTGGTCTGGCTTGGTGATGCTAGGAATAGGCTGATTTTCTTCATGCATGCAATAGACTCCTAACTCAGATTCTTCTATTTCTTGATAAGGATCAAAAGCATGCACCTTGTTTTCCCATTCATCAAGAGTTAGATCTGGGATGCTTCCTACCTTGGTGTCAGCTTCATCAATGCTTGGATAATCCTCTTGATCAAACGCTGAACAATTGGTATTGATTTTTCTTGGAGTGTAAGGCTCAATGTGAAAGTTTGCAATAGGTTCAGATCTGATTGTGGCCTTGGTTCCGTATCTCATTCTGAACAACATGTGTGACCAATCAATAGATAAGTAACCTCCAATCTTGGCTATGAAATCCCTTGACAGACATAGGGCAAAGAGTGGTGGAAGGTCTATTACTGAGACATCTTGCAAAACAACAATGTTGGGGTAGGCATGCAAGGTAAGAATCAAGTTTTTTATCACTCCAACTGTTGTTACTATTGTCACATCCAATTGCACTACCCCTTTGTATATGGATTCATACTGAATTCCCAACTGATCAGCTATTTTCTTAGGCATTACTGAACTACTTGCCCCGGAATCAATCATGCAATTGTGTACTAATTGATTTCCAATTATCAATGAAACATAGAATAGAGGGGGCTTCAACATTTTACCTTGCTATCCTCCATGATTCCCCTCAGGCTGGGCAACATTTGTGAGCACCTTCTCTTGCATTTGGACTTACTGATTTGAAGTTGACTAGTCCTTCATGGCAGCTTGTAGCAAATCTCTTTGGCCTAGGATAGATAGCGATTCCCACATTGATATGTTTACATTTGTCTTCTTCATCTAATCAATGATGTTGAATGGAGATGAAGCATCTCTCTACTATCCCTTGGCCTACACATTCATTCTTTGCACATGGGTAGCAGCAACTGGCATTTTGAGTTGGCCTAGGAGTTGTCTTAGGTAGTCCTTATGTGTTTGGGACTAGGCTTTGCTTGCCAATAACTTGTGGAGTAGTATGAGGTTGTGGATTACTTGGAGCCAATGGTTGTTCTTCACCCAAATTTTTCATTTTTGACCTTGTGTTGGCTGCAACACTTTGGGAAGCTGTTTGATTCATGCCACAAAAATCTTTTGCCTGCCAGTTTACAAGTGTGGTATCATTTGGAGCTGATTGCTGCTGGAATGTTTCTTGTTGCTGGTTATTTCTTTGACTACCTTCACCCTCCACACCAGTAGTTGTCACATTAATGCTTGATTTAAGGCACCGTTGAAACACATAGACTGGTTGTGAGGTTCATTGCATGGGAAACACCAATCATACTCTTGAGCTATGTTGTTTTGCACTGGCACTAATGCCTTAGAGGCAGATGTAGCATTAGGATTATAGGGATGAAATTGTCTGTTGGAAGGAGGTCTTGCTTGGTTTAAATTTGTAACTGGATTGGGTGGTTTTTGAGGCTGGAAAGAAGGTCTAAAACCTTGGTCTTGCTGCCTCTTGAGTGTGACCAGTTCGTTGCCTAGATTTTGTAATTGCTTCATGACTTCTTGAAGCTCATTTGAGGCACTAGAAGATGAAATAGAGGCTTCACTTGAATTCTTATTTCTAGGAGTGGGAATAGGAGCTAAATTAGGTGTTTGATTAGTTTTTGGGCTCTCTAAACTTGGAAACAGTGGCATTGGAGGCCTAGGAGCTAGCTTGCCAGCTTGAATCAAACAATTTTCAGCTCTAATGGTAATGCTATAAGCAACAGGGATAGTTCTGCCTCCCATGGATTGAATCAACATAGAAATATCAGAATTTAAAGCTTTAAGGTAATATAGAAAAGCACCTTCTGCTACTAGCCTTACTGCCACTGGAATTCTCTCCCAGGTCATTTGAAATCTGAAGTTGAAGTCAGTCAGCTGCTCATTGGGGACTCTCTTGATGGTTGTCAATTGCTCCAAAAGGGACAAGTTGTCTTCCTTTTCTCCAAACTGCTCATGGAGGGCTATACATAGCTGGTTCCAATTTTGGATAGATCCTAAGGCAAGACTCCTGAACCACTACAAGGCTTTCCCTTTGAATGAAGATGCCAGCAGTTTGACAGCAACTTGCATCTCATTGATTTCATGGATTGCACAAATATTAGTAATATCCTTAACATGATCACCAGGAGTGGTCTGATTCTCTCCAGTAAAGTATGGGATGTTCTTCAATGCTGCAACTGGGATTAGATTTTGTGCATTGAGAGCAAGTGGGTTGCTACCAGTGAAATTGACATAGGGGTTGTTTTGTGCCATTCTGATTGGCCTTAGAACCCTTGTTCATTGAATGAAAGGCCTACCAGGTGGAGGAGTTGATAGAGTTCTATTTGGTGGGGATGGAGACCTTTGAATTCTCCTCCCCCTTTGCCTTCTTCTTGAAGATAACTGTAGATACTCAAACAGAACCTCTTCTTCTCTAACTCTTGACCTTGTGGTGATTCTTCTCATGAGTTTTCAGGTCTGCACTGCTAAAACCAACTGATTCTTCTCCCTTGGAGTCACCAGATGTGTAATTTAGGGCTCTTTTAAGCAAGAAACTTGCAACAAATGCACATCAATTTGGTTGCAATGAAGATGAAGACCTCTAAGGTCCCACCGGGTGTGCCAAAACTATTGTTGCAAATCAGCAGCACCCCTAGATGTTGATCAGACTTCTAGTTTGACATCCTTGGACATCCAGTGTGATTGCACAACATTGAATCCTTTCCCCAAGTGTGGGACTTGTAAAAATGGGAAAGTAATCTCTAGATTAGAGGCTGGTTCCTCAACTCCTCTGATCAGATATATCACTTACAAGTTGCAGAGGTTTGGAATTCCTAATCCTACTCTAAATTTCAAAGAGGGCTGAGATAGAGAATGCAAAATTGAAACTAATGCTAATAAGGTGATACACCAAAGGAGTGGTGAGCATTTTTTACTTCTGCAAATTGAAACAGTTCATAAAAATTCAACAAAACTTCATGCACAAACTGATAACTGTAATGGAGGGTTAGAAATGAATCAAACAACACAAACATAGGATTAAAACTCATTCACAGAGCTTGTATTGTCATTTTAACATCAAAAAACCACTTTCATTACAACACCTGAGAGGAAAAATAGGTTGCAGTCTTGGAAAAGGTCTAATTTTCCACAAAATCACTTTCAAAGTGACAGAGGGAGCCTGCAATACATGAAAAATGTTACCCCTTTGAAAAATGAACCAAATCTAACTTTTTCAATGCAAACCACGACCCCCAGGAGAGAGAAATGAAGGAAAATGTGGGAGAGATTCAACCGCTGACCAAACACATAGTATAACAGCATGGGCATCCTTACAGGCCCATCCCCTGACATTTTTCGCCATGCTGGGAGAGAATGCGAGCCATTCTTCATTAAAAATGGTGGTTGAAACGTCATTTCTATCCATGACCACATGCCAGAGGTGTTTTTCAATTTTCTCTCTCCAAACTCCATCAAAATGAAAAAATGGCCCCAAAGTCTTGTAAATAATTTCACCAGCTTTCCATTGATATAAAGAACGTGAAAAACTGAGCTCTGGATCGAAAGATATGGCCGTTTGAAATTTTAGGGCAAAACAGGGCCAAATCGGATTGGCAGGCAAAATTTTTTAAATTTTTCACTTTTTGGTCATTTGGAAAATTTTCCAAAAATTCCCTGCACTCTTCCATTCTAGGTGCCACGTGGCATGCTCTGATTGGGTGCGGGACCTTAACGCTTCATTTTCCATCGTTTTTCCTTTTGGAAAATTTTCGAAAAAACTCTATCGAGCCGATGAGTTGAGGACACGTGGCACGTGTTGATTGATCCGCAGGTCTATCCTCCTAAATTTTTTGTCGCTATTTGATCATTTTTTCCATTGGACACATGGCAAAACCCCATTGGATGCAGGTTTACCCCTTCAAATTTTCCTTGCAGGCCTTTCTTGAGTCTTTTCCGCCACCTGACACGTGGCACAATTCCATTGGCTTGCACTCGGGGTGGGGGGATTTTCCCTCTAAAATTTACTTCTTTTTACTTGGGAAAATTTCCCAAATTCTCCCCACCTTCCACCAGTCCAAGACACATGGCAGCGTCCCATTGAATGCGGGGCCTGGGTGAACATTTTCCTTTTGAGCAATCACTTTTGGGAAAAAATCCCAATCTCCTCCCGCACTCCGACTCCCAAGGACACGTGGCATTACATGATTAGTTGGTGCGATTTTCCTCCCAAATTTTCCGTGCACCAACACTTAGTCAAAATTTCAATTTTCTCCCCTTAGACACGTGGCAGGATCCGATTCGCCAACGGGTCTGTGGGGAAAATCTTCCCTTTTGAAATTTTGTAAACACTTGGTAAAAAACCAATTTTTCCTTCGACCCCCGCCACTTCCTTGGACACATGGCGTCATCTCATTGGCCGCGGGTCTTCCAAGGGAAAATTTCCCACAAAAACTCCGCCGCGCCATAACTTCAAAATTACGTGGAGTTAGGAGGAAAACTTTACCTTTCTGGAAAGCTGAGAAAGATCTCTATCCAATGGTGCCATTTCCAGAAGGTTTTGAGTGTCTGAAAAGAAAAAAATTATGACTGAGGCACAAGAGAGGGAAGAATGAAAGGAGTTAGCCACAAAAATGAGCAAGGGGTACATTTTGGATAATAGTTGTTCCACCATTCATTAAGCCAAAAGGAATCCTGACATAGACATAAGTTCCCCAAGGAGTGGTAAAGGTGGTCTTTATTCTTTCTAACTCCTTCAAAACAACTTGATTATAGCAAGAGAAACCATCCAAAGTGGATAACAATTCAGAACCAATTACCTATTGTAGCATATTCTCCATGTTTGGCAGAGGGTAATTATCTTTCAATGATGCTTTATTAAAGTTCCTAAAATCTATGCACAACCTTATATCACCATTATTTTTTCTGACAGGTACTAAATTTGCAACCCAAGATGGGTACCTTGTGGGCTAAATGATCCCTCTATCCCTCAACTTCTTCAATTCTACTTGCATCTTCAAAGAAAGGATCAGATTGATTGGCCTATTTTTTTTCCTAAAAGGCTTGGCATTAGATTTAAGAGGAATTTCATGTTGGAATAAATATTCCCTGTATGCCTTCAACTTAGAGTAAGACTAAGCTAGGGATTCTTGATATTTCTTCAACAATTGAACATAGGGTTGCTTCTCTTCCTTGCTCATATTGCTTCCTAACCAGATTTTACGTGGTTTTTCCTTTGTGCCTAGGCCGTGCTCTTCCACATATCTTGAAACCAACATACTTTTGTTGATAATGCAATCAGCATTATCAAAGTTGGATTCAAGTGCATCCAAACCTCTAGGAATCATTTTTGTCTTCAGCTGGATGATATCTTTTCCAAATAAATTTTCCTTTCCTTTATCATCACACACCATTGGTTCCCAATCTATATTTTGCTTAGCAAACTCACCTTGGTTCTACAGATACTATTTCACCTAGGCATCATCATCGAACACTTGTCAATTTTTAACTTTGTCAGGGACAAATGGCCTTGTTAGTATTTCAACATCATACTCACAAAATGGAGATACTATACAATTTCCAAATCTAGATCCTAGCACTGCTAACTTGTCTGCAATAGCATTAAACTTTCTATCATGGTGCACAATATTAAATGAGTCAAACATTTCAATCAAATCCTAGACTACATGCTTGAATTATTTCATTCTTTGATTTTTAGTAGCATACAAATTTCTAATTTGCTTGACAATCAGTTCTAAATCTCCTTTGACAATGATATCATTTACACCATATTTCCATGCAATTCTCAAATCCAATAACAGTGCTTCATATTCAGCAATGTTGTTAGTGCATTCAAAGTTGAGTTTGAAATTTAAAAAAAAGTCTTCCTAGCCTGGAGAAATCAGAACAATACCAGCACCATTTCCAAACTTGTAAAAAGCTCCATCGAATAACAAGGTCCAAGGAAAACCTATTTGTTCAAGACATTTACATTGATCAATCTTTTGCTCTTTGCCATCAGCAAACCCAATAAATCTATCAGCATCTACATTAGCATACAACACTTCATAAGAAGCATTATTGGGATCTTCAATGAGGTGCAACATCTTCTTCTCTCCATACAGCTTTACAAGGCTTCCTTCAATTGAAATGGTGGCAAAAGACATATCCATCTGAACACTTCCACCAACACTTGCAGCCCACTTTCTTGATAACATCATGCCCCATTTGGCAGGGCAATCAATAATAACAACATCAAATTTCAAGTTCTTACCCAGATAAGCTGCAAGTTGTACCACCAAACCTTTTACACACCCTATAATTGGCACCTCTCTAGAATCCATTGCAATACATTTTCCATAATTTTTTGTCACTTTAATGTTCAATTCATTCATGACCTCTAGAGGCATAACATTTCCCGATGCTCCGGAATCAAAGATAAAATTGTGCAGCAGTCTGTCCTTAATAATCAAAATTGTAAAAAATGGATCAACATTTAATTAAGACTCAACCAAAGATGTCCCCAAATAAACTTCAGGTGGTTCACCTATCCCCTCCAATGCTGGTGGTTTTTTTAGGTCTACAATAGTTCGAGGAGTGTTTACATTATTTATATTTCTACCTTGTGTACTCCTATCTTCCTCCAATTCCAAATACTCAAAGGCACTCTTATTGTGCTCAAGAATCCTAAGCAATTCAACAATTGGAACAGATATCTTGATCTGACTCAAGACTTGGGAAATATCATAAGGAATGTATTTGTGCAACGGAGAATTTGGAGAAATATTGACAAACTCATCGGATGGCACAATATTTTTCACATTTTGGGCATGGGTGGGAACACCAGTTCTACTTGAGACAACAAGGCCTTTTCCAGATGCATATTTCTTTGGATTTTCTTTTGGGACATTGATGAGAACTGGGGTTTTTGGTTTGGTTTGAGGCCCTACCCCTTTGATAGCTTTACTTCTTGTGTTATACTCTTTTTTCTTAGGCAACAACAACATTCATTAACAGTTGTCTATCCTCTTCTGATGGGATTCCTCCATCAGACTTCTTAATCATTACAGATCTTAGGTACTCAAAATCATTACTAGGAAGTTCAAAAGCTTGTACCATATCTATTTCTAAAGTATGAGAGGGAGGAAGAAGAGGTACCCAGTGAATGCAATCCCAAAAACTTGTAGAAATTATCACACTTATTACTTCAATTGAATTTGCTCCTTGCTGTGATCTTGTAGAGAAATCCACCATGCATGCATCATCATCAGTGTTATCATCATCATCAGCTTCTTTAACTTGATAATCTACTTCACATGGTAGTGGGGTAATAAAGATTTATCACACCAATCAATTTCATTTGTCTCTTCAACAACAGCAACTCCGGCATTTAGAGGATCAGGCACTACTCTATTTTTCCTAGCTTGGGGTTGTCTAGCTCACATGGGTCCTTTACCTCTATCATCATATATCTAATCATTTCCAGGATGATTTACAATTCTGTCTTGTCCTTATTGCCTATGGTGACCTTCAGAACCTTGTCCAATGCCTTTCTCTTCCCTGGTCATCTTGTAAGAGATTTCTTTGACAACTCCAGCCAAAGTCTTTACAACTTCCTCAAGATACACAGCCTTACTTAATTGAGGCTTCTCTGGGTTGATCATTTTAACACCCTCCCTCTTAGGAGGTTTTCCAACTTCTTTAATGTTGTTCTCAATTTGCAAAGCCATGGTAAAGGCCTACCTCAAAGTTTTTGGGTTCTTGTCTCTTAAATAATAGGAAGCTTTCTTATCAAAATCATTAGAGTATTTTATCAAACAAGAAACATCACTTGGCCTTAGGATCATAGGCAGCCTATTTAGGGTCTTATTGAACCTTGTATTGAAGTCATGAATAGAATCATTACGATTCTTTTTTATATTTTCAAATTATGATAAAAGAAACCTAGGGTCTGTTTTATCTCCATACTATAATCTAAAAGCATTCTTCATCTCTGTCCATGAATCAATGGAATTATCTGGCAAATATTTATACTAGTCCTGTGCATGCTCCTCTAGAGTATGAACAAAAAATTTAATGTACTCATCCTCAAATTATATTTCAAAGTCCTCCATCATATTGACAAAGAGCTTCAAGTGTTGATCACCAGTGATTGCATTATTTCCTTGAAACTTAGGCAATCTATTTCTTACATCTTATGGCACAACATTTGGATATCCAGTCATACCTCCAAAACTGATGGGACCAAAAGTATTAACAACAAATAGAAGTTTGGGTGGAGGTAAAGCCATATTATTTTGAGGAGGTGACCTTGGAAGAGATGCAAATTGATGAGGAGTGAGAGGTCTGTGTGGTACAGGGATGTAATTCTCAGAATGACTACCCTCTAAAGGCTTTGTTTCTTGGAAAACTCTATTAACTTGGGAGAATACAGGGACAGAATGAGATGTAAACATTTCAAACACAAAAGAAGGACCCTCTCCAGATGCATAATTCAATTCAACAAAGAGACTACCTGATTCAGATTCACTTGATGAAGTATTGCAATCTTCAATCACAGGATGATCAGTTTCATCAATGGAGATCTCTTTTCTTGATGCTTGATCTTCAACAACCTTCCAAATTCCTCTTCCTTCTGAAGTATACTTTCCCAACCCTGAAAACAACCTTCTACTAGGGTCCTTGGTGAAGAAATATCTTCTTCCTTCCAGCTTTGCAAAGATTAATGACAAATCTCACTTGATATATGTTAAGACACTAGTATTTATTAAGAATTTAAACAGAACAAAGTCGCCACTAAGGATTTTCACCTTAGTTTGTGCAAATGCACTATGAAAGACCTATCAAATGTCTATCAATACCAGATTCATGCAAAGCTTGCAAGACCTACTCTTCTTCTACCTAAATTTGTCAATGATGATACAAAATTTAGTGCAATAACTAAATAAGCTTGTAATATTGCACTCATAACTCATAACTTTGAACAAGTCTTACAGATCTGAACAGATAATGATGTTTCAGCAATGTATTAACACACAGCACATGTAAGAAGCATTACAAGGGTCTGTATGTACTGCATTTTTAAAATACTTCAAAGAGTCCCTGGCAATGGTGCCACTTGTGTTGTTGCTACACAAATAAATCTTAGAGCTCAAATAATCCCCAGCAACGGCACCACTAGTATTTTTGTTGTACAAATAAATATCGGAGCTCAAATAACCCCCAGAAATGGTGCCATGAGTGTTGTTTCCACAAAAACTAGAATCTAGAAAGTTTCCAATCAATCCCTAGAAAAGTTGCCACTAGTGTTGGTATCCAAAAATTGTTCTCCCTTTCAAGCCGAGCAGAAATCATAGATTCAGATGTGGAGCTTAGAGACAGACATAGATTATAATTTGTATGTCATTTTATAAACGGGGATGAGATCTAACTGGCCCTTTATTTACTCAAATTTGTGGAGAGATGGATGGCACCGTTCAAGAGGATTTAACCTATCCTCACTACTTTAGGCCATGCCTTTCAACCAGGGTGAGAGGACCTGTAGTGTAACCTATGTTTGATGAAGGAGATGGAGATATCCTTCTTTTGCACAAATTTTATGAAGAAAACCTTGGGAAAATACGGTCAATACTCCATAATTTAACTCTCAAGAGTTCTCACTTCTAAATGATGGAGATACTTTCAACACAAGGCTAAGGTTACTTAAGACATTAAGAAATCCTGAGTGTTCTACATATATTAGTAAGTAGATTTTGTTCCTTTGTTGATATACAGGGAAAAAAAGGGGTAGTTTAGGATGGATTCATGGTTTTTGAATAATTTTGGTGGGAGATGAAGCAGGATAAAGTTGATTATACCAAATCTTTGAAGGGACTTCACAACAATGAACAACTCAACAACAGAAAGCTTCAGAACAGTTAAGATGTTCCTTCAACCAGAAGGTGTGCTTCAATGGAGGCCCAGATCAGCACGTTTTCACATAATCTTTGAGACTCTAACACAAAGTATCGAATTTGAAAGACTCAATTAAACACCAAAGTCTCTGATCAATCATACCTAAGGTACACCCGAAGACTTACAGACAATCTTTATCAACAAATGACAGTGAAGTTGATTTTAAATTTTTTTATCTCATAATAGGATGAAGGCTCTTCCTAAAATGAAATTGCAAATGCCACTAAATTTTCAAAGGGACGATATCCTGTGTGATTTCACAAAGATTTCAATGTAAGATTGCAATAGGAACAAAAGAAACTATTTGCAGAAATTCTGAAACAAAGGAGACACAAATTGCTCAGAGATTTGACACAAATTAATTTCAAAATTGCTTATAATTATCACTAGGGGAAAGCTTCTAGAGTAATCTCAATTCTCTTCAATGGCTATACATTTGCAACCAACTTGACATGATAGATAATCTAACACAAAAGAAATTAACTAGGTTATCTCAGATTGGTCTCTCAGGAAGAAGGCTTTCTCAAATTTTCTCTTAAGAATTCAACCTCCGACCATTTGCAAGAGTATTCTCATTGCATTTATACATTTTTCTCACTCACTCAATTTTCCCCCCAAAAGAGAAGAATATTCGAGGGACCTTTGTTAGTTACCAATTTGTTTCAAACAGCGACATTTAACAAATTCAGATCTGAAAGCTGCCAGGTGGACCAATTGTGAATTGATCATGTTTATTGGGCCCTCAACTAATGACTAGGATGCCATGCCACAACTTTTTGGGAGTTATCCTTAATTATTTATTTTGTCATGTGAGAAATCCCCTTTTTAATCATTTTCTGGAGACCCTACACAGCTGGATATGATAGGCAATGCTTTTTTCTCTCAAAGCAACACCTTTTTCATCTTTTGTGCCTGCAACTTTCATCATTTCATCCTTTTCCCTCTCTTTCCTCTGAAATTCTACCCCACATCCATCTTCTCTGGTAATTCCCGTTTTTTTGCAAGTGCCTGAGCAATTCCAACTTCAAAATATCGAACTTAACAATCCTTGGACTCATAATTAAGTTTCAAATCCATTCAATGGAACTTTACAGACATATACAACAAGGAATTTCATCAAAGAATGATGAAAAATAGTGTGTATTCACGTCTCCAGGAGTCTTGGAGAAAAAATGGCAAAAAAACAGGTGAAATGCACAGCAACCATTGATTCTTCCCCTTTTCTACTTTATATCATAGCCGTCCACGTGTTTCCTTGGCACAACTACAAAGGAGAAGACAGGGGAAAGTTTCCAAACAAGCACAGGCCTTCCACGTGCCCTGGGCCCAAGAAAAATGCCTTTTGGCCTTTGAAAAGGTCTCAGTGTAAAAGGAGCTCAAGCGGAAGCCTCCACGTGTCTCAATGGCGCATTTTGAGATGGTCCCCAAAAATAGAGACCCCAAACAAGTGACGGGCTCACCACGTGTCTTAGTCAGGTAGAGTTGTTAAAAAATTTGAAGGTTCAGCAGAAGGCGCCATGTGTTTAGGGTCTGAGACATTTTTATTTAGCCGTTGAAAAGTCTAAGCAAAGGGCAGAGTGAGAGGAAGCCTCCAAGTGCCCTCATGGCACTTCTTCAAAATAAAACTTAGTGGCTATCAGTCCCCAAATTAATTGCATGGTCCCTCCACGTGTCCCAGGCCTTTCAAAAGTTGCTTTGAAAAGTTTAAGTATGGCGAAGAGCCGACGGAAGCCTCCATGTGTCTCCAATTCGACGTAACTTTGAGATGGTTCCTTGAAGCTAAGACCTTGAACAAGCTTGTTTGGGCTCACCACATGTCCCCTAGGCATTACATTGTTAAGGTGCCCTGACAATGCGGATCCTCAAATGAGCTAGCAAGCCCTCCACATGTCCACTGGTCTGTCAAAACTTACCGGCTGCATGAAAATTGTTGTCTAAGTCTGGGTAACAGCAGATTTGAAACCTCTACATGTCTCCCCGAGCACAACTCCAAGGCCAAACCCAAAAGGTGAATTTTCAAATAAGCATTGCCCTCCACGTGGACAAGTTTTGGGTTGAAGTGGAGCCTTAGAGTTTTCAAAGTGCCTCACGCCGAAGCCGCATCCAACCAGAAAGGGCCACGTTTCCATCAGTGATGTTGAGATAGTAAATTTGACTGGAAAAAATACACCCGTCAAATTGTAAAATGCAGGAAAATCACCATTTGAGCCCGGAAATGAATCTTTCTTCAAGGATAGAGATTTTGGAAATGATATAAGGCCCAAATATGATCCTCTGAGCCGCATCCAATCACGTTTCCACATATATTTGGGACAAAAATTACAGGGACAACAAAACGTGACTGTGAAAAATGGAAGGAAGGAAAAAACCCGAGTTTTTGCCCAAGTCACAGATTCTTTCACATGGACAATTCCAGGAATGAAAAACAAATTCTGGATTTTAAGTGATCCTTGACCAAGGAATGGACTTATCATGGCAACCAAATGGAGGAAAGAAGTTTTCAAGCATCAATATGGGGAGATAGAAAACATTGGTTCACTCCAAGCCCGCAAACTGAAGAATTTCAAGGAAAAATAGGGCGAGACTAAATTGAGCACCAACAACATCAACTTTATCTTTGGCTTCTAAAATATTTGTGAATTTTTTGAATAAATATCTAAGAGCTTCATCCGAAGGATGAAACCATTAGAGAGTATGTTTTAATCTAACTAAGTCTAATTTCCTGGCCTTGCTTCCAACTTCCAAAGCACCTGGACATGAGTATTGTCACCAAGTGAGGGCTTGGTTGACATCATATGGATCACATCCGCAAGATCAAGATGATCTCTTTGGTATTAGTTAGGTTAGTGATGTCTTCTTCTTTTCTAATCCAAACCTCCTTATTGCCTTGAGTCAATCTATGTGGAAGTCATTTCTTTCCATCAACTTGCCAGCATGTCCTGTTATTATTCTCAATGCAACTTGAAAGTGACTTTGGCATCCTTATATCCAGTACTTACCAATGGAACTGTTATCATTTTTTGTTGCATCAACCGTGTTTGATTGTTAATTTGGCTATCCAGAAGAAGTGATCATCATGTTCCATGCAATAAGCTTGGTGTTGAATGGTCTTTTCTGTTTTCT
The DNA here is from genome assembly GCA_019776745.2 of Taxus chinensis. NCBI lineage: Eukaryota > Viridiplantae > Streptophyta > Pinopsida > Cupressales > Taxaceae > Taxus > Taxus chinensis. The sequence goes on along the minus strand of CM034151.1, from coordinate 210,457,990 downwards.
TCTTGTAGATGTGGAAATCATGGAGCCTTCTTGAAGTGACAATTGGACGAAAATGGAAATTCTTTCTGGAGATAGGTCTGGACTTGTTTCACTTAACCCATTCTTCAGATACTAGAGGAAAAACCTACATGATGGAAAGGTCTAAAATCGGAAAGTAGGAATCAAATACTTGGGGATAGCGGAAGGACTCCTTTTTTGGGAAGCACAGGGACAAGTTGAAACCGCAGCATATTTTGACAATCTTCAATCCCTTGAATTTAGCATGTTTTCCTCCATTGAAATAGATAACTTTCTTTAGCTTCTTCCTAATTTGGAGCTCAGATTCTAGAAATAGAGCTCGAGCTAGAAATCTGAATGGAGTAAGATATTGTTGCTATGCATTGAGATCAGCTGCATGAGAATCTTAATGTGGAATAGTGCATGGATGTCATGGGTCTGGGCATCTAAAAACAACAACAGAAAAGATGATTCTGTACCAAAAATTTACAATTTAATACAGCTAAAACTAGCTGCTTGCAGGACAACTAAACAAAACTTCATAGAGACATGGGGATTCATGCAAAAAAGTGCAAGATGTGTCAGATATACTGTAAGTATAGCTAATAGGCTAAATGAGAGGAATCAAGCCTGATACTCAGGCTCTAATATGAGTTGAGAGGCAAATTCTCATGGATCTGGTAGTCATTTGAACACTGAAGACTTGGTTATCAGCATTTGGAAGACCATTTCATATTAGCTAAATTCCATATGAGACAAGCATTTGAATAGTTATTATTATTAGCCTCTATATTCACTATGCTTGTAATCTTGAAAAGTATCCTCCATCATTGATCCTTGAATCAAATACCAGCCTCCATTTGAGTTCCCTTCAGGCCTGTCATAACCAGATACTCCGAATTGGGGTGAATTGCACCTAGGAAACATGATTCATAAGATATTTTGTGTTGTCATGTATATTGAGGACTCTATTCATGAAAGAACGTTCCATAACTAAACTTGGTAGAATATTGTTTGAAAGTTGTCGACTTTATTATTTGAGTTCTGTCTTGAGGCCTTGACTATTAGTGATAATTTATCAAGACACAATTTTCTTAAGTCACTTTTAATAGAGTCCCATGTCTCATGGTGTAAATGACAATTTTAGGCTGTCAATTGAGATTTTGCTACATCTATTAAAATCCACAAACTAGGTATTAAAATAAGTTGAGTTCATTGGTCCTTGGTTCACAATTGTACAAAATCCCCACCTTGGTTATTTTGTACAACTTGTAGTTCCATTCAAGGAATCACCTGCATATCAAGCTTTAGGTTGTGACGCAGTGTTGTCTAACGGTTGCCTTCCTTGTGCCTTCATTCTCCCGTTAGGATCCCGTTCTTCTACTGCATGCCCTTCACAAGTACTCTTCTTGTTACCAATGATTGCTTAGATGCCTTGTCCTTTCACTTTCTTGGTGCAACTATGTTCAAGATCCCGCCTTCATTTCTCTGGATCATTCTTGGTATGGAAGTCTTAACTTGGCTTTTTCCACTTCGCTTGCACTCTCTTGCCAATTCACTTTTTCATAACGTGTACGCCATGGTTTTGTGCACACATATGAATCTAACATTGTATTAGCGCTAAGTCATGTGATTGTTTGGTGAGCCACATGCTTCCATCTTGCACTTTGCTCTAATATAAGAGAGGAGTCATCTATTGAACTCATTTCCAATACGATATGCGCCCTTGCTTGAGAGGACCTTCCCCTTTCCAACTTGGCAAGTTACATCTCTTGCGTCTATTTTCTTCGAATTCCTTGGACTGTTTCATTCTCTCCCTTGAACAGATGTCCGCATATTTCCCATACTAGCACTCATTCTGATTGTGTTTAAATAATGTATTGAACATCACATGGATAGGAAATAGTGGAGTGGGGAGACAGTTTGATAATGGAGGGTGAAATATCAAGGATGCACATAACACGTCTACCAAATAAGAAAGTTTGAAAAAAATCTCTTGTTCTACCTATGACATGTAACTTGAAGGTTATAGTCCAAAATTTCTCTAAATTTTAGATTCTATTTGTAATAATCAATACTAACAGAGGGACCCAAGTATGGTTGACATGGTCATATTTCTCTACACCTATAGTATGATTAACAACACCATAAATACTTTTATTTTATCTCTAAATAATGTAATTAAATTTATTTATTTATGTTTTCTCTTAATCCTCTCAGGTTATAATGCCTAATTTTTTAAATCATTGATAACATTCCTTTCGGTCATGTCTTCTGTAATAGTATAATTTTGGGGAGGTCCATATGATACATACCATTGAATTCTTCCCTAGTTGCAACTACAATAGCTAACTTTAAAACTTTATTAATTATTTTGTTTTCATCAAGTGTGCATGAAGTAAACATGCCTCCTGTTGGCTAGATTTTCTGTATAATTGAAAACCTAGGCAGTCAGGAGATAAATTTCCCTCATTTACCGGTGAGGCTCTCGTGTGATATTTTGTCAGTTATATGTCTTAATATTTATCTGTTGGTATTACTTTAACTATTTAGCTCATGAACCATAGCTAGACAGTTTTGCAGCAAGTAAGCAGTTGTAAAAGAAAGGAAAAAATCTGTAGAAGAGGAAAATAATAGGAAAAGGGAGAAAGTAGAGAGGATAGGCAACCCAAGCAATATTTTACAGAGTTGATTGCATGCACATAGATTAAAACAAATAGATCATTAAACACAGAATTCAAAGCAAAGGAAACTTTCAGATCTAGATCTATAATAACACAAAGTTTATGAATAGATCTAGAAAGAAATAAGAAGCAAAATGCATCGTTGACACAAAGTTCTCCAAAATCTCTTCTCTATTCCTTTGCTTGCAGAAATCAGGGGTTTCAGCTCAAAGTCTGGAACACAAGAATGTTGATTACAAATTCTGATCCTTTAACCCGTAGGTTCTTCCTCTATTTATAGTGTATAAAGGGCAATTACAAATAGGAAGCTTTAAATGAATTCCTGCATGCGGAAGCTATGAAAAGGGAAACAACTGACAATCTTCCTCCTAGAATTCCTCTTTGCATGACATGCATGATTTATAACTGAAAAATAGAACCTTCTATTTTGCATGTCTGCCACCTATTTCCAAGTAATTGACTTCTTCAAGTAACGACTTTTAAACCAATCACTTAAGTTTTATAATTTAATTGATTGCTCAATTACTTTGTTGGAGAAAATAAAAAGAAAAGAGAAAAAGAAATAAGAAGAAAGTTGCAACCCTCTCAGTCTTGTTCTTTTCCATATTCTGCATGCGGTTGACTCTTTTGCCTTTGATTCTCACCAAACTGGATCTGGAAGCTAGGCATGACTGTGATTTGCTTGTGGGTATTGCCTTTGACCTACCTTCCCTTTTATCCTGGAAGTTTTTGCAATTCTTCTTCAGTACATGCAAAGTAAATTCAATGAAGGCTTCAACTGGAAGATTGGGAGCACATGCACAAGATCCTGGAAGGAATTTTCCATGCATTGACTTCTACACGGGCTGTGTTAGAAACAAGAGGATGAATTTTTTCCAGAAGCCTTTGCAATTATGAGATTTGGATCTGTCAATTAAATCGGTGATAGGTTCAGGGCCTATGTCTGTATCATTGACTTCAGCAAATCTGGAAGCTATGCATGATTCTGCTGATCCTTTTCTTTCATCATGCTTCATCATGGCTGGAACAATCTTTGTCTGAGCTCTTTTTCTTTTAATTTTGCCAGAATCCCTTGCAATTGGATCAATTTGTGCAGATCTGGCAACTTCTTCAGATTCAGAAGATATATTCAATGTACCTGACATTGATTTGAGCACCTGTGATGAATACCTGCAATTATTCAGACAAAGATGGAGTCCATGGCATGAATACTTGATTTTTATCACCAAAATCTGCATATAAAGCTTGTTGCCCTAAAATTTGAGGTTTTGCTTGCATGCAAAGCAAGAAAAAATATTATTTAATTCACCAGAGCACTTATACCAACATGCAGATAATTATCATAGCAAGAATCAAGCCATTCCAACCCTAGGCGCCAAACCTTGAAGCTCCCTGGCAATGAAAAACACTCTTTAATGCAAAAACCTCCTTCCTTTGGCGCCAAAACCTGTCTGGGCTGCAATCCTTTGCAAAAAGAATTAATTGCTTCTTCATTATGGCAGCCCATGCTTATATAATCCTCAGCATTCTATTTTTAATAATTGCCCTTCCTATTTCTGGCAATTTAATTAATAAACAATCATGTTTATTCACCCAAATTGGGCGCCCAATTATGCATGTTGCTGGTTGCTTTTAAATTATTTTATTTTATTTATTTTTAGCATGCATCCTTGACTTCTCTTTAGCTCTTCCACTTGCATTGACTTTCCTTCTATTTATGGCGCCAAAATTGGGTGAATAAACCATTAATAAATATTATTAAATGCATTGTTATTCACCCAAGGTGGGTCGCACTTTTTGGCAAGAGGAATTGCTAAAAATAAGAAGTCAACTTGATGGGAATTTCCACCCTGCACTGCAGCTCCAAAAATCCCCTCTTCCACTTAAGTGATTTGACTTTCATCATGGGAATTTTTACCCTGCAAGGCAGGTAAGAAATTCCTGCCGGTGCTTTAAGTGATTTTTCTTTTATAATGGGAATTTTTACCCTGCAAGGCAGGTAAGAAATTCCCACCTGCCTGCCACCTCTAATATTCCCATTGCAGCTTAAGTGACTTTGACTTCATGGGAAAAATTACCCTGCAAGGCAGGTAAGAAATTCCCACCTGCCTGCACTGCCAAAATTCCCACTGCAGCTTAAAGTCTTCCTTTGATAAAGTGCAACTTGCATTAAAACCGACCTTCTTTGATAAAGTGCGACTTGCATGGGTGAATAAATCTCTTTGGTGGGAAAAGTTAGCCTATCAGGAAGGTAGAAAATTCTCATCAGTGCTTTAAGTGATTTTTCTTTATTTTATAATGGGAATTTTCACCCTGCAAGGCAGGTAAGAAATTCCCGCCTACTTGTCGCCTCTAATTTTCCCATCGTAGCTTAAGTGACTTTGACTTCATAGGAAAAAGTACCTTGTAAGGCAGGTAAGAAATTCCCGCCTGCCTACTACCTATAATTTTTCTATCGCAGCTTAAGTGACTTTGACTTCATGGGAAAAAGTATTCTGCAAGGAAGGTAAGAAATTCCCGCCTGTCTGCCACTACTAAAAATCCCATTGCAGCTTACACTCATTAATTCCAAAAAATGTGACTTGCCTGGGAGAGGCTTTTTGTGCATGACTTCATCTTTTTTGGTCAGAAGCTTGCATTTTGAGGTTGATTCCTTCTGGTGCTGTGTCGGTAGATGATCTCTAGATGTTTCAGGAAATTAAACAGACTATACTGGCGAAGGAATTGACCTAGGGGAATTTCACAGAGAAACTACGGAGAAAACTGGAGAAAAATGCAAAAGAAATAAATAAAAGTGAAAAACATTGCCAGAAGTTGCAGACAATGCCCTGAATTCATTCCTGGTGAAAACCCTATTGAGATGAGTGAATACTGGCATGCAAAACTTCAACAGGATTCAATCGGAGCACAATTTACTTCAAACGGGGCATTATTTATTCAATAAATAATTAAATAAAAATTTCCCGCAGACAAAACTTGGCAGAGGGATAAAATGAGTTTGGGCATCTGGGTATTTGTCGAAATTGGCTCATATGATTCACTGGGAATATCCTAACATAATACAAGACATCTTCTGGCAATAAAACACAAAAAGACCCTTTATTTTAAAAAGAATGAAAAAAATTCAAATGGGTAGTCCCAGATTTCAAGGTGAAATCTGGGGACACCACCTCCAAAAATTTCTTCACATAGAAACACTTCTGGCTCAGCAATAATTCAATGTAAAGTAGATTTCTTGATTGAATTGAGGTCCACATAGTATATTTTATCTTCCTTCCTAAGCTCACCTCCTATGAAAACGTAATCACAACCTTCTATGTCCAAGAACAATTCATTATAGTTCTTAATGTGGCTCTTTAACTCTTTCATGAACTGAGTATCTGTGAACACCTATGAATTGGATCCATAAGATGATTCACCTTTCTTTAGTTCCATCTCCTCCAACCATAGTTTGGGTTTCCTCTTATTTTACTCTTAAATTTTTAAAAATCAACAATTTTATTTCACTCTTTCCCTACAACATAATGAAAACTCTTTATAGATTGTATTTTCAAACTTTGATTATGGATCTTATAAATGTGAATTCTTAAATGCTAAATTGTTTATAATTACAGTTCTTAAACCCAAGCTTCCTCTAGTCTCTCTCCATTAATTCTCTCTTCATGGTTCAATATTTGAGCAATTTTGGTCCGCCTATTGGAGAGTTATTTAACTATAATATTTGATGGCGATACTTCAAATTTAATTACTCGACAGTGAATGACTACATGAACCAATGGGATGATTTCAAACAATGTATGGTTTCACCTTTTCATTTGATTTCTTTTCTATTTGTAATCTTCTAAAATAAAAAATGTTTAAATGTGTCAGATCAAAACCATGTGGCTTCACTCGAGAGCTACGCATTCTCCATGGCTTCATATTTCTAATCTTACCATATTTTTCATTCCTTTTCTGTGAAATGTTGATTGATGACATGCATTTCTCATCGACATAAGCGTGTTATACATTACCTTTAAATTGTGTCTTCAATGCAGAGTTGAATGAAAGTCATGTAGCAACTATCGGTGTGTCTTAATAAAATTAATTTGGAAACATGAAAAATTTAACTTGGTAAGAGGATAAGGAGTTAGAATGTTAAATAATTATTCATTCCACGGTATGTCTTACTCTCCTCTCCCTTTATAAATTTCACTTTTTAGAATTTCTATCGATGGCACTAGGTCAATGGATACATTGGTATGAAGTTAATTATATACATATCTAATTTAGTTTTGACTGTGTAATATATATTTTCATTATGTAACATTGTAATATTATAAAAATCATCGATTTATTTTTTGAATTATGTAACATTGTAATTTGTAACATTTGTAAATTTGATATTTTGGAAAAGGTCATTTAATATTTATGTATTTTCCCATTATTTTTTGGTTTACTCAATATTCTGTGGCTGCCTCCAACCCATAGGCCATGATAATCATTTATTTAAAATTTTAAACCATTTCCTATGTATCATGTATAGTTTAATAAATTTATCATATTTATTAATGTCTTTAATGTCTTTGGATATAATAATCTTTTTTTTTTGCATAATTTTATTTCTGTGGTTATATGCACTGCAAAAACTTTGTATTCACTATTTATTCCTTCGACAGTTTAACTAGGAATTAATAAATATTTTTTATTTGATAAATTTAAGTTGAGGGTTTTTGAAAGGGGCCTTAATCTTGTACAATCTCAAAATCTTAAGACATAATTGTACAAGTCTCAAAGTAAAATAGTGTACATAGTATGAAATACAGGTAAAAGAGAGTTCCAATTGACAAAATGTGAAATAATCTAAAAATCGACAAACAATTTGCAGCAAAGTAACAACTGCTTTTCAAGTTAATATTTCAGGACACAGAGGTTTCACTATCAATCTTTAAGTAATTCCAACCCTTTTTTATGTTGGATCTTCTATTGTGGATCTTGATTTTAAAAAAAAAAACTAGCCTTCTTTTCTGAAAGTCCACCTCCTAATTCAACTTCTGGGATATATTTAGTGCTACTCTACTGACTTATCTTATTGGATCCTATTTGTCTCAATTCTATCTTACATCGGAAGAAAAAGGAGACTAAAGATAGAATCAAGTAGGGAGTTTTAATTGATATATAAGAAAAATTAATGACAAGATTGAAAACTTATGGATACCAGTAGATTTTTAAGTCAACAGGGAATGCATAGGAGGTATGAAATTTGTGAGGGGAATCTAACAAGTCTCTCAATTCAATTAAGTCTTATAATAAGGTGAATAAAAAATATAAATGTAGAATGGAAAAATAATCTATGGCTAAACAGGATGGACCAAATATTGAATTGAATTTTCTATAATATGCGAGTTCAATTCAAGATTTATGTCATCTTCTTCAACCTTATATTATTTTTGCATTCTGAATCTATATTTTTTATTCAATTGTAGGACTTAGTTGATTTGTGAGACTTATCAAATCCCTTATTCCCCTCTAATCTAAAAAAACAAAAACTAGATTACAAATGTCCACTCATTTACACAACTAGTTATAAAGTTTTCAAATATAGCAATTCATCATAGGTGCCTCGTAACATGTAATACATAGGTGATTTGGTGGAATATGACTAGAATTTCGTTAACTCAAATCATAAACCTCATCCTTGCTCCCTATATGTTTTTTACTCTTCATATGGGGGAAAATTGATGGTCTTATCGATTTCCAAATATCTATGTAACCATGCGACAAATTTTATAGAAATTATATTAATAAACTATATAATCATCCTCTCCCTAGTTGAATTAAATGGACCACTAAATTACTTGATAGTATTCAATCATAATTTTTAAATTACATTTGAATTTTTTCTTGAAATGTTATTTTCTATGAGTGACACATCAACCTCATAAGACTACTTGGGGAATAAACATAATGGGTCATAAGACAACTACTATATGAGGATTTAAAACTTTTTAAAAAGCATCAAAAAAATTAAAAACACAAACAACAATAAATTCAATAAACAAAAATTTAAATCCAAGAAATCTGCAATAAATGTAAAAAGAGTGTTTTTTACCCTCAGTACTCAAAGGTAAAAAATTTGTGGTGAAATCTTAAAAATAAAGTATTTCATATTACTTTCATACTTGGAAAATGTTCTTGGGAAAATACAAGAGAACAAAGCTAGAAAATAGGGCATTCTATAATCTCAGAGTCATAGTTGATCACACACAAGGTAGTTTCAAAAAGTGAATTGAACCAACATGAAGGAAGAACACTTAAAAAGTGTATGTTCCCAATTCATAAGGATATTTTCACACATCCCATACAAATTTTCCTATTACTGTGATGTTCAACAATACATTCACTCTAAACTATCATAGATGTACCATGAAAAAATGGAGATGGATAGACAATATTTTATTGAATTGAACCTATAGACAAAGGAGAAAGAATGGAAGGAACACAAAGGTAATTTTGTGCATGAAACTAGATGTCTAGTACATCTCTCCCTACTTCCTACTAGTATATAAAATAATAAATAAACTTGTTTAGCCAACTATACAATGGAATGTTATATTTTGACAACGCATACCCAATAACAAAGGAGGAAATTAAAAAAGGCATGGGGGTTGATGAGAGATGGGTATAGAGTACACAAATTAGGAAAAGAAAAGAAAAATTGTGGGAAAGACTATATAAAGTTTATTGTGGGACTACTGTCAACAAAATAGGAGTATCAATAGGTGGCATCCCAAATACAACACTAAGATGTGTAGTCAAGTTCATTGCATGGAAATTCTATGAAACCAAAAAAGATGACATCATGCTTCTCATGAGTGATACGGTCACATATTATATGTTGGTGAAATAATTCAAATACATCCCCTATGATTTTATACTAAAATAATTCAATAATTATGTATAAAAAATGAAACCATGTAAACATGATTTTTGCTATCGATCCCTAATAATTTGTTTAGTCATGTACTTTACAAAAATAATGTCACAGAAGGAATGAAAGGTAGTCTGGATAGAGGATAATGTTAGAAGGTGTATGTTCATTGATGCAAAATACACATTAATGAAAAATAATAATCAATACATGGTTTGGAGTGGCTCAAACAAGGAAGAACATAACAGTGGCTTGAGAACACCTAATGCAACATAGTCTTCTAGAGTAGCTAGTGGCATGTACAAGAAAAGTGATGACGTGGGATTCTACCAGGATTATGTACTACATTTTCCAACATGCATATGAAGTGGACACATGTTCAAAATGATGAACATAAGGGAACATGAGTTGAATTTTTCAAACTATCTCATTTCAGGATGCCTAATCCTTAGGCCTAGTTAGCAAAGTGACCTGCAAAGGTGAAGTGAAACCTTGAGGCTTCTAGTGAAGCATGTTAATTTTATTAAAACACATTATATTACATGTTTAATGTACTAAGAATTGAATACCATGACATTCATGGTGAGATGCAGTGTAAACTAACTCAAATTGGGCTATTTCGGGCACCTAGCATGAGAGCATGATGTAAAACAAGATGAATAATGCAAGTGCATGCATGGGAAATGTTTCTGTAAATTTTTAATAGTCCAATTATGATTTTAAATTTCATAATTCAACTATTATAAGCTTTGTCAAGATCATCTATATAGCAACCTTTCAGGACAAGTAGGTTTAACATGAACAAATGAGATTGGTTTAGAATTTTTAGAGTGAACTAGGAAAAAAAATTCATTTAAGATCATATATGAGCTAATCATGAAGTTGTGGTATAAATTATAGGACCTAAGGAAGATTTTTTCTCAAGATATTGCATTTTCTGTAAAACGAGGTTAAGAAAAATTGCTAAAATAGCACCCTAACTTCTTAGCTATTAATCAAAATTGTGGAGCCTTCTTCGGATAAATCATGAGATAAAAAAATGGAGTAAATTTTTATAAAATCATGGTGAAATAATCCTTTGGATAATTGGTTGAGTATTTTACAAGTTCTATCCATTTTGTGAGTATGTTTGAAACCCTCTAAACCCCAGTTTGGGCCAATTTTGGAAAATTGAGTTGGGTAGGTACTTTAACTCAACTATTTTTCTTGTAAAATTATTTGAAAATTTATATAATTCCTCATGGTACATTTTCATGATAGTTTTATTTCATGATGCTTGGTGGGCCCCACTAGAAAATAGATGTTTAGTGAAGATTTCAGTGTACAGGAGAAACTTGCAAAGGAACCCCTGCTCAAATTTGAATTGGATGATGTTGGGGATTTTTTATTCAACTTAAATAAGTCACTTTGGTCTCTCATTTGGATAATATGGGAGTAATGGTTGTATATTTGAGCTTACTGATTAAAGGGGCTTCTTTTGAAAAGCTAGTGAAGGAGAATGAAGGTAACTGTGTTGAATTGCATTGTATTGATGTTTTTTCTTCCCTTGATCATAATTTTTATGTTTTATATGATATTTGGAAGTGAATTTTTCAATTTGGAAATTTTATTTCTTGATTAAAATTGATTGAGCTAAAACTACCCTATTAGGCCTATTGAGAAGCATGTTTGAATGGGTATGAATGTGAGTGTTTCTCCATTTCACCTATGGTTATAAGTGCTTGAAAATTTTCTATACATCTCATTTAAAGTTTTAAATATGACAGGAAGCCATGAGAATTTTTTTTTAGGTATTTGGTCATGTTGCATGGAAGACTATTTCTTGAGCTCTCAAGATCAGCTAGACCAATCTTTGAGTTGCAAGTTTTTTAAAGCATTATGACATGAATTGGAGCATGAAAATTATTTTATGAGTTTTTATACTCCAATATATTTCCATTTATATGTTACTTTCCCCATGATGTGAAGTTTTGAGGTGTGAATCAGCTCAAGTTTGGCAGACCAAATTCTGAGACCTAGGAACCAACTAGGAAAGTTTTTAGCAAAAGGTGTTTTTGGATGACCTATCCTTTGAATTAGATATAAATGTTTTTATTTTATGAAAATATACTTACCAATATTCAGTTTGGTATATTTTTTTTCTTCTTAAGGTGAGTGGAAGCACTTAAATTAGCATGATCTTCAGGACTGTATTTTGTAGATGTTAATTTGAGAACACATAGGAGTATTATTACTGATTTTTTATTATGTGTCAATTTTCTTGACATGTTTATTATTTATTTGGAATTTTGGCACACCTTTCTATGTGAACACCAAGTTTTAACTCATTTTTACAAGCTTAGGATCTAAAAACAAAAGGTGAGATCATTTGTGCACAAGAGAACAAAATTGACATGGCAGTTACAAGTCAGTTTGCAAAGGTCAGTTGTTTAAGAGATTCCAAGTTTTTCAGGTGATTAAGATGTCATTTTAATTCAGTAATATCGTATTATTATTCATGATCAAAGGAGAATTCAAGAGTTACATGTTAAAGGCCAAGAATGGAAGATATTTCATAATTGAAAATGTTCGCCAATGTAATGATTACTTTTTGGAAATTTTATTTTTGATGATTCTCTCCTTCATGTGAACAATGTTTTTAGATGTAAGAATTCATATGACTATTTTAGAGAGTGGAAAATGAGTGAGAATAGATCTAAACATGCAGGTTGCAAACTTGATGAGCCAAAAATCGAAAACTCAAAGATAAGAGCAGCCATAGAAGATCAAGGTGCATAAGAGATCAAGCTTTAAATTAGGTGATTCCTTAAGAGTGTTTTGTGTGCAATAAATTATGTTTGTATATTATGATAGAGTTTAAAATCTTATTGAAAATGAGAAATCATTTTATGTGTGATAATTTCATTGTGTAAAGGGGTGAGAGAGAGAGAGAGAGAGAGAAAAGAGTTGATCTAGTGACCATATTTGTTGAGTTAAGCAATTTGTGTTTGTAAATGGTCAAAATTGTTGTAAACCAAGTGGTTTCTTGGTATTTATAGGGAATTTTTTATCTTCGTTGAAATTGGTATCTTGTTAAATAGTTTTAAGTTTTAGATTGTGCCAATAGGAATTGTAGTTCCTTGTCTAGTGGTGACTAGGCTAAACTAGGGCTTGTAGCTCCTTGTTGAGTGGTGGCTCAACTAAAGAGATACTTGTAATATAGAGATAGTTATCCCATATAGTTCTCTTATTTTAGTGGTTTTTCTCCCATCTTGATGGGTTTCCACTTACATGATGTGTCATTGTTGTGTGTCTCCATCTCTCTATCTTTTGTGTTTCATTGCTCTCACTTTAGTTGTGTTGAACTCATGGAATGCACTATTGGCTAAGCTTGTAACAAGAGTTGAAAATTTTGAGTAAGGACTAATTCGCCCCCCCTCTATATCCTAAATATTTAAACAGATAAAACAATAGAAGAAAAAATAAAATAACATATGAAAACTATGACAGAATTCGATGCCATAACATTCTTGTTACAATAGGGAGAAAGTATTAAAGGTAAGGTAGTGGGAATAAATCAGATATATGAGCAAGAAATGGCTCGATATGAAAATGAAGTTGCATTTATGATGGATGTTGACAATATTTATATTTTTTTATTCATTTCATGGAAAACTATAGTAACACTGATACCATATGAGGTGACAAATGATTAAGTAGATAGTGTGATAGAGGCTATACTTGAAAAATTGGCAGATATAACACAAAACTAAATTCATCAAACATTAATGAGATTATAGAAAAAACCTGGAAAGAATAAAAAGGAAAACCTAAGGTAGTTACCTCTTTTACACACTCAAGTGATGCATAGGATATAGGGTTTGGGCCATAAAACACATAAGGTGAAGAGATTAAAAATACCGCAACATTAAATTAAGAAACAATGTAATAACTTTTAATTTTATATGGACCGTTTCGAACAAAAAAATGAGATCTGGTCCTCAATCAATAGAGAAATAATTGAGGAAGGACTACTTCAAAATATTAAAAATGCCCCTATCATATAAAATGGAGCAAACCTAGTGTGTGGTTGTTAAAGTAAGCCTGAAAATAAATAGAAGGAAAAAAGGTAATATTTAACATGTTTCCCAAAGAAATCCACTACAAAAGGATGTGAACAACCATAAAAACACCCATGGAAAAGTATCAATGGTGATTTTTCTCTTAGATACCAAAGATGGGAACAATTGTGAAGGATCCTGAGGATGAAAGTTCACTATAGAAGAATAATCAAGAATTCCATTTAACCCCATGAGAAATGATGATTAACCTCCAAAAGATACAAGTAAACTTCTAGAATAATTTAGAGTAGTGGTGGATTATACACCATCGCTAGTAAATATGATAAGTTATATAGGGAAGAGAAGATAAAAAAAATTATTAAAAAAATAATAGAGTACGTACAAGTAGCCCCTACCCCTTATAATATATCTAGACCAAATCTCTATCTTTGTAGCCAAAAGAGCAAGGAAAATTTATAAGGGATCTATGGAGGAAGTGCAAATAAAAAAATATGTAAATTTAGCTAAGTTACTAGCCAAGAATAAATTAACCCTTGAAGAGAAAGAAAAATAAAAGATTTTTAAGAAGAATAAATTTATACTAAAATCCATCATGATCATTTTTGTATGTAGAAAAAGAAACAAAAGCTCTAAAAAGGATCAAAGAAGAAGAAAATTTGGAAAGATAGAAAAGATTTTAAAAAAATAGAAAAATAAATACAAGAATAGGATAAAAAATAAAGGCTTAGATTGAAGAGGCCACGCTAAAGGACCAACAAAAAATATTGATAGGGAAATAAAAATAGGTAAGGGAAGTAGAAAAAAGAATTAATAATCCTTTGAAGGCCCAAAAATAGATAGAAAAAGAAGAAAAAATAAGGCTACAGAGGCCTAAAAATGGATAGACATGAAAAAGAAAAATTTAAGAAGGTTGTCGAGGCCCAAAAATAATTAGAATTGGAAGATAAAATAAGGTCATTAAGAGAAAAAATAAAGTACGTGAAAATAAGAAGAATGAAGAGGATAAAAAATGGTAACAACAGGAATCTGCAAAGGCTAAAATAAAGGTCATAGATGATCTAGTAGAGCGTTTCCAAGGAACCAATTGAGAAAAAAAGGAAGATAAATTTAGGGCAAAAGTATAGGAGAAAAAATTGTGGTTAAAATTAAAGTAGTCTGTTGTAGCCAACACACCCCCATTCTCTTTTTTTTAAATAATAAAATATATCTCCCTCTTTTACATAAATTATTAAACTGAGTTTTAAGTTTCAAAATAAACTTTTAGGGTCAAACTAAGCTTGTCACTATTTAATATCCTTTAAAACAAATGTCAATCAACTTTAACATAATTAGAAAAGTTCTCGATCTTGTCTTCTAGAAGTTAACTGTAAGATATAGCAGTTTATTAAATAAAAGCTCAATCATTCATGTTTACTCATGGTTTAAAATATTATTAAAGTTCAATCTCAATTTTTTCATGGTTTATATGTTTTTAAATGATTAATTTATTATTTTAATTATATAAAAGTTATGGGTATGTTTTATCATCAATCATGTGTGTAGATCTAAACAGGAGAAAACTCAAAAGATTGTTGGTTTTTTTAATAAAAATGGATTTGATAAGTTCACTTAATGCCAACTCTTCATTTTCCATTTGACTTTAAGTCATAAATTTGATATATTGATGAAATTCTATGGAAATATACTGTTACACCAATTCATACCACGTGTTAGGCATTGACATATAAGAAAACTTGGGCGCAGGATTGAAAAACAAAAAGTATAAAGTATGTAAGGGTCCATAGTCACAATGAAAGACACATGTCTTCTATGGAGTTTCAAAGTCATAGGAATTTGTGGAGGTTATTTTTAAGGTTAAGTCACAAAATTTTAAACACCTACGTGTTTTTTAATAAATGGATTAATTCCAAAACCTGTGACCAGAGGCAAACACAAAAGCTTTAAAAAACTAGAGTTATTCTTAGCAAAAATATGTTAATACTTTGTGTGAGTCATGAGTTGAACTACAAGATTTTAATTATAGACACTTCCACCTTCAATGCATGATCCTTGAAATTTGGATAGCATGTACAGAAATAAATAGAGAAATCAGGTAGTTTTGTGGATTTTGAATGATCATGTAGAGGAGACAAAGGAGATATTTACTATAAGCTTTTGAGAGTTGTTTTCATGTGAAAAGGAGACTTATAGTTGGGTTTAATCATACTATATTAAATCAGAGAATATATTTTTGGGGGGAAATTATTATAAATTATGGGATCTAATTCCCGTAATAGTTTTTTCCAGCTCTTAGCTTTAGTTTTAATTTTAGCTTTTTTTAGTTTAGTTCTAGAATAGATTTTATTTTTTAGGATTTCCAAAAATGATGCAAGGTGGTGAATGAGTCACATTACTCTATAGATACACTCAAACCTTATTTTTTTAAAATATCTTGGCAGTGAATTTAATATAGAGCAATTTTGGAGCTTCACACAGTGGTTGTGAATTAATTATCCTTCAATTAAGGATTTATGTCTTGGTCTTAGACAATAAATATCTTTTAGTTATTAAGTAGAGTTTTCACTTCTATTTTTAATTAAATTTTGTTGGTAAGATATTAAATATCAGTTGGTGTCACTTTTATGAGTTATTATTTCTTACATTTAGTTTTTTAGATTTCATTTACAATATCATTTATTAAATGGTTTAAAGGTATTAAAAAATGGATAATTGATTTCTTTTCTTGTTGAATCTTATTATCTTGAACAATCTATTATGATGACTATCATTTGTTATAAGCTTAGTGAATATACAATAGTTGTTTACTTAGATTATGAAAAATTGTGATCCTTGGTGTTAAATTTCCTTTGATTTATTTCCTTGGATTTATACATTAGAAATTAGTTAAATCTATTTCTTGGTATCCCTTATTTTTGTGTGGTTTAGTTGAGATCAAGGAGTTTGTTATCCCTAATAACAGTGAGAAAGTCTAGTTTCTTTTCTACTTTACCCTACCCTCATTTTTTTATGAAATCTCAAATCACCTAGAACCATTGTAATACTAGTAGGTTGAGGTAAATTCTTATCAGGATAACTCATATTTAAATAAATTCATATTAAGATAAATCGAGTTGGTGAATTTCCAAAATTCATTTATTCCTCTGTGCGTTACAAATACCAAATAGTTTCCAATTGATTCATCTGAAAATCTAAGTCAAAAAAAAAAATTTATTACGACCTTTAGACACCTATAGTCTTATTAAAAATTATTGTTAACAATTACTCCGTTCTAAATAAAACAATCAAGAATAATGCAAGAATTTACATCACATTGCACACAGATTGATTACTGAGTTTGGCAATAGCCTACATCTCCAAGTTCTTATCAAACCGTTCCACTAGTCAAAATTTGTAAGTACAATGTTATTTCTTAAAATAAAACATAATGGAACTTGACTTGCTTAATAGTCCTTCAGTCCTTCGAAGAACACCAATGACAGTCAGAAAACGTACTCCACTTTCCTAGTGCACAATCTCCTTTGGAACTCGATCGGCCTTTCGACACTATCAATACGTTCTGTGGTACTCTGGCTGACACTCCCAGCTTCACAAATATGGTGCAATGGGCCAATTGGGTATATTCCTTTATCTCCCAATTTTACAGTTTTCCTATTAAAATAATAAGACTTAACTTCCCAATATTTTCCTATTAAAATATTAAATAGGACTTTATTACAAAAAAATATTGCCTTTAAAAAAATTATAAGCCCTATTGAAATAACTTAGAAGCTCTTAATATTCTCCTCGGGCTTCTTTATAAAAAAATCCTAATGCCTTGGTTGCATTTTTCTATTGTGTAGGAGAGGGGTCGAGTCCCTTTTATGGTGCTAAAGGGCCTGAAATATTTTCTCAACATTCTTATCCCTCCGTTTTGCACCATAGCCATTACGGCTGATAAGTTGGCTAAGGAGCGGGCCTTGTGCAGGGAAGGTCATGGGTTCAAGCTTACTCATCTACTATGATGCTAACTCATTCGTATTTACCATGGATTCTATCCCACATGTCTTGTGTGAATGGTGGGCTTGTGGTTTAAAATAGGCTCTATCGCCCATGTATTATGTGACTTAGCTTACACCTTCCACCCTTTTGTTCGGCCACATATGTACGTGGCGAGTTGTTTGTCTAAGTGCCCACGCGGGCTTTGTGCATTGGATGTTATCCACGAATTGTTGGGGTTTGGTTTGTTCGATGCGCCAATTATATAGATGTCGAGCTATATTTGGTGTGACTGCCCATCGAGTAATATGTAATATGGCCTATCCATTGACCAAACCATGTGGAAACCGTTCCCGCCGAGTTGTAACATGGACCCACCAAGTCTTATGGGATTTGCATTGTTTAAACCGCCAAGTCTTACGGGTGAGTTGGCATATCACTGTGGATCCGCCGAGATATATGAAATCAATGGATAAGATAAGAATATCTCGAACCAAATGAAGATATCCCCGTATAAGATGGATATGTGGCTCTATCATAGAGTAAGCAATGCGATCAACTTGGTGGGGATTTGATCACCCCACTGAGTTAATAATATAGCTCACTCACCCGAGTTGTATAATACCATATAAACCCACATGTCGACCCTCGATAGGCATATTGAGAAAATCAAACTCGTGGAGCAAGCCACGTGGGGGCTTGAGGACCCACCACGTCGGCAATAATAAAATAATCTTCATGGCGGTCGGGCTCCCTTCCGTAACAAAAGTTGAGCCTCTTGTTCTCGCAACCAAATTCTCACTCATCGAAGGAGGTTACAACCGAATCAACAACCTTCATTTTTTTTTTCGCCACTCGGTCATAATTTTCCAATTGACCTGGTCCCGCCTAGGGTTGACCATAACTTTAACCGGTCACCACTTTCACATACGAACTCTATTTTCGACGTTCAAATAGTCGACAGAAAGCTCTCGGAGTGATATTTTATACTATTCCAATCATGGAATATTTAGGGAATATCTTTTCTTCGGATCACACCTCCCCAATGGAAAAGGATTTTGTTCCACCAAAATCTTACTGGACCATTTTGTCATTCTGTCCTAAATGTGAATATATTGTTGTCACATTGGAAGTACTTCTGTAGTGAACTCTCTAGTTTTCTACTACATTCTTCTCACTTTGACAACTTGATTATGATCCTCACCCTGTGGGTTATGGTCCTACCATGCTTCTTCCTTTGTCTTGATTGTCTCATTTTCCCTCTAGGGGTCTTACGCTTTGACAATCCTTGACATTTGTACTGCCACATTTTCTTGTTAAGGTCTTACTTTTCGGCAATAAATAAGAACTATACTGCTACATCTGCCCTCTGGGGGTCTTACACTTCAGCAATATATAGTCTACATGGAAGTATATATTTCCACATCTTCCCTCTAGGGATCTTAAACTTCGACAAGACTCAAAATATGTATTGCTACATCTACCTTTCAAGAGGTCTTACACTTCAGCAATACTGAAACATCACCACATCTTCCCTCTAGGGGTCGTACACTTTGGAAGTTCTCATGTCCACGATGATCAACTACCATTCTGTTGCACGATCATAATGTCTCTACATAGAACGATGATCTGAGATGATTTCTCACAAGCTCAATAATTGTGACTTCAACCCCACTGCACGGATGCTACCTCTACACAGTACAAAGCCTCTTGTTGATGATGACTATCAGGTACCACTCTGTTGCATGGCCATAATGGGCCTCTTCATAGAATGAAGTTCCGACTTGATGTCAACTGCCAACAGTGTTTAGCTAACATTTTTCCTCACGATCACAATACCTCTACACGGAATGAAGTTCCAAGCTAACACTAGTGAGCTTAACTATCTGCACATATGGCTAACAGCTCCCTAAGCTTAATATGATTTAAATCCTATATACAATTTGTAACAGGTACTCACAAGCTAATTAGGACATATGTTTGGAGTATTAATCAAATTTTCTAAGTAAGAAAATCCACTGAGTATGGTAAACCTTTCTCTTAGCATTTTCTCACAAAATATGTTCTTCAAACAAATACTACATACTATTCATCAATCTGAATTATGCAATATATAATTGAAAAATTGTTGACTTACCCATTTTTAAGGACTTTCACTTTCAAGTATTACCTGGTCTTGGGTTAAATTGTCTACTGGTGGTGGAGTAGGAACCTCTTTCACCTTTACAATAGGCATCCATTCCATCTTTAGCTTGACATTACTCTGATGGCAAGATGGATGTATTTTCCAGCAATTGTCCACCTGTTGCCCATTCAGCTAGCAATGAGCACAAAAAATCCTCTTAATCTCCTTCTTTTGGGATGAGGAACTTTTTCTGCCATTTCTCACCTCAACATGATGAGATTGGTCTTTCTGATTTGTCGTGTTCCTAAAAAACAACATCCACTTCTTCATCAGTGTCCTTCTTTTCTACCATCTGGCCATAGAATCATTATGCAATCCACAAAAAGTACATGGAAAGGCATTCCACATTTTCTTAAAATTACAACCATACTTCTTAAGTTGAAAAAGTGGATCAAAATTTTTATTGTGCTTATGATTATGGTAAGAAACTGGAGGTGGAATCTCATTACCTCTTCACTGATTTCTCTTACCACATCCTATCTGTGAAGATGAAGCACAAGTTTCATGTTATCCAATTTTTTCCCTTGGGAAAAGTTTGATCAAACACGACCTTCCACACCAGAGAAATGAAGAGGTCGATTCAGTCATCATAGCCCACATTTCAAATCTAACAATCAGGTTATAGGAAGGCTCGGCAATGGCAATGGAAGGTGGGAAAATGAATGGCCAACGGAAATTTTGAAGAAGACCAAAGCTCAAGTGAAAAAATGGAGAAAGGCTCGAAGTTTTCGGACTTCACATTTTCAGGGATCTCGGGGAAACGGACTATTGAAAAAAATGATAAAAGCTAACTTCGTAAGTCAAAATCGATCCCAAAGTGATTCAACACAAAGAAAGCATAGCAAGCTAACGGACGATGCCAAGTGTCCAACAGTCACAACTTCAAGAGTGAAAGGAGGGGGTAAAATCTTGAAAGCCCGCAGGGTTTCCACATGGAGTTAACTACAAAGGTCCCTGTATGATAGAAAAGTGACATGTGAGCATGAGAATCTACAAGTAGCTCTTCTTCATACTCGACCTCCCGAGGTCGTGCCGAGACAGCTGGTGGAAATGGAATATATGTGGATACAGACAAACTAGTTGTCAAATCTTATATCCTCAACACGCAATAATGGGATCTGTGAGTCTAAGGCAAAGAAATCTCTCCTAATCTGAACTGGTGTAATGGATCATTCAAATATAATAGCTGCTCGGAGGCTCCAATCAATGTCAAGCTCTGCCGAGATCCTATCTATTGGCTGTTTGATACATGGAAAATGACCAGTGGGTGCTTCGTGTATATTTCCAAACAAGGTCATGGAAAGTGGTAATGAGAGGGGTAGTGGACTTATAATAAACTATGGGTGGTTTTCTCGTCTGGCCCAGAAAATATTAGCTTAATTGGCTTCTATGTTTAATGCGAAAAATCGTGTTATGATATCTGACGGGAGTGGTGAGGATCTGAATACCAGCGTACATAAACTGGTGTCAATATTTAACTGACTAGTAGGCCCATTGGGTTGTGGGACTTAGGGATCACAACCATGAGTTCGTGGTTGTTGTGGACCTGTTATGGTCATGTGAAGAATCAATCTCTTCTTCCAACTATCCAATAGTCATAAGCCTTTTCAACTTCTATATTTAATATCAAGAGTTATGCAATCTTCTCAGAATACCTTACGAGTGTTATGGCAACTTGTATACGTAAGCTTGTGTCTATGTCGATGAGAAGGTCTCCTATGTTTGGCTGTGGAACTAATGGATCACAACCAAATATTTTTTCTCTTTCAGGTTCTTGTATGGTCATGTAGATATCCTATTAAGGTAGTCTATAGTTGGGTTGACTTGACCAGAATGTGTATGCTTTGTCGTCTTCAATATTCAATTGTCTCAATTGTTCATTAATTAGTTGTGGGTTTATTATTGTCTAGAAGACCTGAATCCTAATCCCTTGATATATATCCATTAATATCATGAAGAGATTTGGCTGAGGTACTACCGGTTCGAATACGTAATCCCTGGGCTCTCTGGGTCCCGTAATTGTCATGCAATAGATAATCAAACTTTAACTGAAACAAGAAAAATAAATATGAAAGATATATCTATACTATGCTTATATTCCTTTTATTTTTTTATTTTCGATGATGTATATTTGAACAAAATTAAAAGAGAAGTTGTTCTAATATATTCAAATAATGGAAAATTAATCTAATAACAAAATTAAAACAAGCAAGTTAGCCTGATATAGCTATTTGCCTGTGCACTTGTGAATTTATCTTAAATATTTAAATAACTAACTAATATAATCAAAAGACCTTCAATCTTACCTCAGAAGTGAGGAATAAATCACATCTTCTCAGAAGCTATTGTTCCCCATAGCTTCCCTGGCAATACAAAAAGTAAGCTTTAACTGAAATAAAATGATTTGTTACTCTATTTGATATGTTGTAAATACAACTTTAATAGAAAACCCGGAGTTTTACAGAATAGTGCTAAATCCAGTTGTGTCGTGACTCATCCCCTCAGTGTGATCTCTTTGTTCCTTCATGTTCTCATGAATCCAAAAAAGTGTGAATGTGATAGCATCAGTAGAAGAAGATACTCAAACAATGACATATTTGGATATAAATCGAATACAATGCAAGTAAGAGAGGGATAGTGCAAGTGGATAGAGCTTGACTATGCGATTCCTAGCAGGATTTATTGTAGGGATACAAGGTAAATATACCAAGAATTCTGGGATCTATTCTTTGTGACAAAAAAAACACCAATCCTTTAACTCTATATTATCAAATGACTCTAATTTAGAAGTGAACTATCTTATGCTAAGCTACTATGTAGATCGCAATGGAGAAAAATGAAACGTGTTGAAGATCCCAATTAATCTCTAAACACAGAAAGGAGGAGGCGAGAATTCATACAAAATCTAAACCTATTAAAAGAAAACCTTAGGGAAGAACTTCAAACAACACACTATACTAATTCTGAGGGAGAGGGGCCATTTGTTTTAACAAGCTGGGTATTTATAGCATTTGGATTTACAAACGGTAAGTTGAATTGAAATCTTCTAAATATAAACAAGATAATCACTATTTACCATGCGGCAAAAACATAAATGCAAGCATGAGTGTTAGAATGCGGGTGAAAATTGAATTTTTATGTTTGACGAGATCGTCGAAACGTTCTAGAAAACGTGCACAGGACCACCGCCCTGCATAGGGAGGCGGTCCTATAACTTAAAGAACAAAATACAAGAAAAAAGGGCTAGGTAGACAACACAACATGCAACAGGTAGCACAACAAAAAGGCTTATTAGTGCAAATGGATCTTGGCGATAATTTCTGGATTGGGAACACCTTGTGAAGAGATCTAAAGATTCATCATTGGGGTCTCTGTAATCTCTCTCTAGTAGTACAGTACCTACATTTTTGGGTGCATACATATGCCCCCCCTCGAGAGCACTTTTAAAACCATGAAGAGCATAAAATGGTGGGTCCGAGTATGGCAGTCCCGAACTGGGGAGTTATACTCGATACTGTACTTCCATCCATGTGCCAAAAATGTCGCCATCCAAATTCCCCTGCTATCGTACAATGACAAATGGACTCATGTCATATAGATAAAATAATTGAAAATAAATAATAAATTAAAAAAATGAAATGCAGGACTTACCATTTGTCAGGATAAGAACTTACCTCCATCAGCGCTCCAACTCTGCTAAAAACACTCAAAACAGATTAGAATATTATATATATATATATAAATATACACGAGCTCATTATCCTATTCATTTGTTGCGTGTTATTTGTGGTTTTTTGAAGCTCTGGGACCACGATAACCGTTTTCATGAAGGTACAGTCAAAATGTTCGTGGCGAGATCATTATCATCGCCTCCTATAGCAGTACATCAACCCCAAGTCCTCAAGTTAGTTCGTCTTCAATTTATC
>CM034151.1:210330997-210433752 GCA_019776745.2 Taxus chinensis | reverse complement strand
AACTCAAAACAAATAAAATGACAGTAAAACAATTGAAATGAGCTTCACAAACAAAACAAAATAAAACACACAATGTTGATTTAAGAAATCTAAGTAAAATAATAATGATTCTATTATAAAATAATAATAAACCATCCTCTTCCTTCGGTAAGAGTGGGCCCTTGATTTTCCTTCAGATTTGGGTAAACAAAACTTAAAATAAGTTGTTGCCAATGTACTTGGACTGTGGATTTTATTAACCAGAAATGATATTACAAAAATTATTTATCTTCTACCACTATTACATTGAGTGCTTTGGAGATATATTTATAACTCATCCCTTGATCAATACTCCAATATTATAGAACTACTCTACCTATAATGTTGGGAAAGACTTGAATACATCTTCCACTTTACTAATGAGATAAATGTGGATAAAAGTTTATTCAAATACTACAACTCCAAATTTTTCCACTTGCATTTAACTACTTCTTCCACTTGACAATGATACAAATGTGGAAGAGATTTAATCAAACACTACACTCTAAATTGAACTACATCTTCCACATGAACTTAACTACTTCTTCCACTTGCCAAGAGACAAATGTGGAAGATATTTAATCAAATATTACATCTCTAGATTTAACCTACATCTTCCACAAGCACTTAACTCCTTTTTTTCCATTTTCCAAGTCTGCTCTTGCATGATTGAATTTTTCAAGATGACAATTGTCCTACCATATTCTCGTCCCTAATTTTTTTATCATTACTATGAAGTTCAGATTAAATTAATATCTTCAAACCAATTTCTGGGGTTTGTGCATTCCATGTT
The DNA here is from genome assembly GCA_019776745.2 of Taxus chinensis. Taxonomy (NCBI): domain Eukaryota; kingdom Viridiplantae; phylum Streptophyta; class Pinopsida; order Cupressales; family Taxaceae; genus Taxus; species Taxus chinensis. The sequence goes on along the minus strand of CM034151.1, from coordinate 210,432,941 downwards.
GTAACTATTTCCAAAACACTTGAAATTATTATTTTTATTGAGAAATGAGGGAGATATCATAGTCTTACTGAACATGCGTTATTTCACCTTATTTACTTTCATTCAACCTTATTATGTTGAAAATTTAAATGAAGATATCTTATCAATTATTATCTATTGTGTAAAAAGGAAGAGAGGTTTTTACCTCCTAGTAATAAGAATAACAAAAACCTATTTTCAGTTTCTCATTTTGAGGTCTACAATTTTAGTTAGAGTGAATCTGGTGTTGCTTGCACGAGTCCTACGCTTGAAAACCTCCTCCTTAAAATGATGATATCTTCATAACCATTATTTATGTGTAAAAATGGAGAGATATTTTTACTCCTAGCAATGAGAGGAAAAAAACCTCTCTCAATTTCACTTTTTGATATTTTTAACTTCTGTTAGAGACTATTTTCTACGAGTCATGCTTTCTTTGACATGTGAATTGTGTGCTTCGTAATGTGTGAGTCCCGTGTGTTAAAAATACATAATAATATGAGAAATAAAAATGTGAATATCCTATAATCTACAACATTTAGTTCCTATTCAAGATGTCTTCAAAGAGAGAGAGAGAGAGAGGTTTCAATATATAACAGTTTTATCTCCTTTATGCTATAGGATGTTAATGCCCATCTTACGCTCTTGGCTGACAAAGCTTACTCCCTATTTGAATCACTCTCAACAACCCATACAATCTCTCTGTACTCATCTAGGATATAGCTACCTAGAGTGGTGATTACATTATACTCACAAAATAACAAACTCCTATAAATAATGGTGTCAACACCAATCCCTAAATATCTCTGTAGTCTATCTCCTAGAATCACTCCTTAACATTATTATTCTTGTCACCTACACCCCCTCTAGTAAGTTGTGACTACAACTCACGTAGGACTATAAACACTACACACTCCTTCTGCAGCTTTCTATTTTATGCATGTTACACGATCTTGGAACATTGATGGTATTGAATAAGGATGACCAAAAACCTCGGTACTGAACCCCTGTTCATCTGGTATGAATCACTATTCATTCCTAATATGGACACTTTTTCTAATGTAAGAACCCTTGTTCATGAAAAACTTTGTTCATCCTTTTGAAGTATCATGATGTTGCCTTACACTCATGCTTTTATCTTTCCACTACAACATATTTAGATCAGGAGGTTGACATAAATGAAGGGACAAATCTCAATAGGAATGTTACATATGGTTCTTATTACACAGGTATAAAACCAACCTGAACAGTAGACACATTGTATATTGATCACCAAATCTAGTTGTGCAGCCCCGTTGTTGGTGACTGACAAGAGGTCATTGGTTGACCTCGAATCCTTTGTTGCCTCCTACCTCCATGCATGTCGCTGCTTAACTTCAACAAGAATAATTTTGAAGCTCAATAACATATTAGGTTACAAATCAGGAATGTCAGTTACCCCATTACAATGCATCCGTAAGGAAAAAAAATGTATTTTATTTTATATACTTTTATAATGACACTTTTACGAACAAAAGACTTGACAACACGAAACAATAAAAAAATAATTAAATATTACTTTTTAATACAATATTAGTACCGCGGCCTTGGAAACAAATGGTGCCTAATGAGATGGTCATTGATGGCAACCTTCACTACTTTCGATGCCTCATGCCTAACCATGATTGACTTTACTGAAATCTTAGCAGAAACTTTAAATTTCTAGGATGATACGCTTTTAGCTATCACGATATAAAAATGGGGTCGAGGGGGGAGCTTAATAAAGCAGGAATGATTAAGACTTGCATTTTCTAATGACTCACAAATCGAGTATACAAGACTTACATTAAAAATGCACTCATATGGAATTTGATAATTATGGATTATAGTAATAGCTTATCATATGAACTTTTGACTCTAAAATCAAGACACTAGACATTTCAAATATTACTTTGACATGATATCAACACGGTGGAAAAATCTAAATGTATATAATGTGACCATAACAAACTCATTGACCACTATAAAAACTAAGACACTCCAAAATTTGAATACACTTGAAATTTACATGCAACTATGTATTTTACTGCTACCATCACCCCCGATGAATAAATCAAAACGTGATCCTTATAATAATGGAACTCAAAAATTGATATTTGTACATGGGTTCTTAGAAAGCAACAATAGGAATGGAGAATAGCTTCTACTTTTCTTGAGCATTACCACTATCCTTTACCAACTAGGCATTTTTATCAAGAACTCAATGCCTAATCAAGATACTACATTTACCAAGAGTGAATCTCAAGACGCAACCTCCAGACAATAATGCAATCATGGAATGGTGCTGATGAAGTCTTTAGCGAAGTGATCAACGTAGAATATCAATGACTTTGGATTTTACATTGAGCAATGCACATTAAGTAGAACAATATGGAGATACACGTGAGTGTAGTCTGCAGTGTACTCATCATTAGAATTTATTGTGATAAGGACTACCAGTATGCCTTGGTGAATTTACATGTATAGATGCATCCAGGACATTTGTATTGGAAATGAAGAATAAATGAGGATCAAACTAGATAATATTAAAAAGTCATGTCATGAAAATCTATGAAACATCCTCCTTTGAGTTCGACGATACATAGTCCTATGGACTTAAAACATTGTCCCCTCCAGATGCAAACGGCGTCCAGATATCATCGTACCATCAGTATCCATTAAGCTACAACCATGCACAAGAACTATTGATAGCTCTTCCCTATACAATTATATTATAAATCCATTAATAAGGGATTCGATTAGACGCATCTTTTATACCACTATTACAAAGCTACACAATAACTGTGAACACAATAAACGCCAATTATTATAATATACAAATCTGTAATTCATCTCAGGATGTCTTCAAAGAGAGAGAGATAGAGAGAGGTTACAATATATAACAGTTTGAAAATCCTTTATCATATGGAGTCAATGCGCAATCCCTAAATCCTCTCAACTCTATCTCCCTAGAATCACTCCTTCAACAACACAACAATATCTCACTTCTAAAATAGCTCTACGTGAGTTGTACTACATTTAACGTACAACAATAAAATACAACTAAATATGAGATTATATTTATTCATTAACATATCTATAACAACGTGCTTTATGAATCCCATTTCTCTAGGATGTGTGAGTCCCCTAGCTCTTAACATTATTAATCTGAGTCTTTTACGATCTTGGCTATGTGTGTCATATGTGCTTGACCATGCGAGTCACGTGTTTTTCGTAAAATTCATTCTAGAGAATAGTCCAAAGTGTTCTAAAGTGATTTATCTTTCAAATATTTTCAAATGACCTACTCATACATAATATTGCACTCTAATTTACAAGAAATATTAGGAAATGAAAACATTCATATTGCAATGGACTTTTCAAAAATAGGTCAAATGTATTATATATTTTATCTTAAATAAGCTATCTAGTTCTTAAGACTACATTTAAATCCACTTTCTAAGAGAATGACTAATATTATTCTGTGCAATAGATGAGTCTTAGAATGGTCTCATCACCAACCATCTCTTTTCTCATTCAAATCTTTATTTAAAACAAAATATTTCATGCAAGCATGTTAAATCATTAAGTGGATCTTGTTTTTAGATACCAAATGTCTAAATTTATTTAAACTCCTTATAATAACTAAGGAATTTTTCTCAACAAAATAATACCTCACTTCATAATCCTTTATACCTTAGCTAAAAATGTGATAGGTTGTTCTAAACCTTCTTCATTTGGTTGTACCGACATGGAAGATGTTGTATGTGTGCCTCCAAATGTATATAAGGTGAAGTCTTTGAGAAATCAAGATTAATGAGGGTAGGGGCTTGTGTTATAGCTTTTTTGATGGCCTTAAAACTGCCTTTCCCCTTTATAGTCCACCTAAAAGGCATATTCTTTTTTAGCATAAATTTCAATGGCTTGACAAGATTGGAAAAATCTGAAATAAAATTCCTAACAAAATTAATCCTCCCTAAGAAGGTTTTTAACACCTTATTATGGCTAGGTAATGATAATGCCAAGATGGCACTTACCCTTTCTAGATTAATTACTACTCCTTGCTTAGAGAAAATTTTTCCAAGGAGCTTACCTTTATGAACTAGGAAGATACATTTCTTAGGATTTAGAGAAACCCCAAACTGCCTACATCTTTCAAATACCTTCCTAAGATGGAGTAAATGATCACTGGAATCCTCAGAGAACATGATGTTATCATCAAGATAAATAAGGACTATATTATTGATTAGCCCTTTGAATGCAATATCAATGGATATTTGGAACATTTATCCTATGTTGGAAAAACTAAAGGTCATTTTTCTATATGTATAAGTTCCCCATTTAGTAGTAAAGGTGGTTTTGAACTGATCTTCTCCCTTCACCATAATCTGATTATACCCTGAGTAGCCATCCAATAGGGAAAAATTTTCTGACCCTGAAGCCATCTACAAAATTTGTTTCATAGAAGGAAATGGGTAATTATCCTTCAAGGAGGCCTTGTTTAAATCCCTGAAATAAAAACATAACCTTATTTCACCATTCATTTTTCTAACTAGAACTAGGTTGACATCCCAAGATGACTTCTTAATAGGGAATATAATCTTGGCCTCTATTAATTTGTTTGAATTTTTATTTATTACAGGATCAATAATTAGGTTGAAATTACTTTTCTTCTACCTAATTGTCTTGGCCATTTGATCTAGCTCAATAGTATGTTGTGCCAAATTAGGGTCAAAACCCCTAAGGTCTTAATAACCCTATCCAAAAATATCACCCAATTCTTGAAAAAGGTCTATGAACATATGCTTCTCTTGTGGATTACATACCTTAGTAATCTTAATCAACTTATTCTTGCCCACTAAAATTAGTCATAATCTTCATTTTTTAGTACCATGTTTGTTTTCACCTTTCTTAGTTGATCATTTGAGTTAAAGATAGACTCCAAGGTAACTAATCCATTGGGAAACTTGTTTGATCTTAATTGGACAATCTAATCACCATATTGTTGTTATAATTTGTCTTGATTTTTTTAAGAGAACTCAACCTCCTCTTGGATATAATTGATAATTTGTTGGTCATTTTCAAATACTTTCCAATTAAAACCATTTTCTGGGAAAGCATGCCTTACCACCACTCTAACATGTTCTTACAATCTATCCTTCTTGATGCTTTTAGGAATATCAAACTTAGCACCAACTACTTCTAATATTTCAGCTGATTCATTTTACTTTATTGGTATGGAATGGATATTGAATGATTCAAAATATTCTAGAAGATCCCATGCCCATTGCTTGTAGGGATTTAATAGATCATTATTGTATACATGCAAACCTCTTACTTGATTCGCAATCAAATTTCTATCACCAAAATATTGCAACTGTTTGATATTCAGCTTCCTATCCCATTGTAGGTCATAGATTAGAGACTCATATTCACCTGAGTTGTTAGTCCAAGTGAGCTGAAATCTCAAATCATAGAAATACTTCACATTTACGAGAGATACAAGCACTACACCTTGTTTACTTCTAGATCTATTGAAGAACATATGTCAAATGACACCTTCTTGCTCATTTGCTTTCACAATACTAAGAATAGGATAATTCTCCTAATGCAAGAAATAAATACCAAAACCAACCTCTTCAATCTATTTATAGGGATCAAAACTATGGAAAAAAACTCCCCACTCATTAAGAAACAAATTCGAAATTCCTTCACCTTGAATGTTTGCTTCTTGGTCAATAGGGTCATATTCTTGATCAAAGATTGTACAATTTACATTATAAAGACTTGACGTATAAGGCTATATGTGATATGTGGCAATTATTTCTGACTTTATGGTAACTTTGGTACCATATATAGTCTTAAAGATCATGTGAGACCAATCAATGGATAAATATCCTTCAATCTTAGACGTGAAATCTCTAAAGATGCATAGAGAAAAAAATGGAGGTAGGTCAATTATGAAGATATCTTGGGAAATAGGTGGATTGGAGCATGCATGCAATATGATATTCAAACCTATGATTACTCCAATAATTCCCATTGTTATTCCATCCATATAAACCATACCTTTAGAGAGAGATTCATATTTGATCCCCAATTGATCTGTTATTTGTTTGGACATTACTAAATTGCTTGCACCTAAGCCAATCATACAATTGTGAACTAAGTGGTTCCCAATAATCAGGGATACATAGAAGTGAGGATATTTGAAACTCTTTCTTAGCTGATCATCCTTTTGTTTAGTTCACTGGTGACTACAACATTGTCATGCTCTTTGGATGACTCATTTGGCATGGAGAGATTAGACATAGTTTCTTGCAAAAGGTCTCTTTGTCTAGGAATACAAAATTACTCCCACATTGATATGTTTGCATTAGTATTCTTCATTTATTCAAGAATGTTCAAGGGATTGGAATTATCCTTCCAGTGTACCTTTCTTACAACAACCATTTCTTGTGTTTGAGTTGATATAGAAGGACCTTTAGGTTGTCCTTACATTCTTAAAGTCTTATTTTAATGACCTCCTTACCCATTTGGATTTGAATTTGGATTTACACCTTCTTGAAGCATTAGAGAAGGTATGAAAGGACTTATATTTTTTGATTACCCCTCTTCCATAGAATTTCTTTTATATCTAGTATTGGTCATCACTCGTTTGCAAACTTACAAGTGAAACATCATCTTGTGGTTCTTGAGGAGCCTCTTGTGATTGAGATGTTTCTGGTGATACAACTTAGGGAGAAGAGTTATTTTGTACCATTAATTCTTGGTGTATGACGCCATTAGGAAAAGTGGCCTAGTTATTTGGAAGGTTACAATGGAAACACCATTCATAATATTTCACAAGCTTATTTTAAACCATAACCAAGGCTTTAGATGAAATGACCGTGTTAGGATTATATTGTTGGAATGGTTTTGGGTGAGGAACTTGAGCTTGAGCTTGAGAATTTTCTTCGTACGGTATTTTTTTAGGATACAAAGGAGGTTTTTTGGCTAATATGGAGGTTGTTAAGGTTTGAAGTTTTATGTTTGTTGCCTCTTTAAGGAAACCAATTCATTTTCAAAGCTTTGTAATTATTTCATCACTTCCATCAATTCACTTGAAGCATTTGTAGAAGTAGATTTTTTGTCTTGGCGTTGTCTTCTTGGGGATGGTATGGGGGCTATTTTAGGAATTTGGTGAGGTGTAGGTGTTCCTACCTATAGAAAGAGAGGCATGGGAGGTCTAGGTGAAATTTTACCATCCTGAATAAAAATATTTGCATCCCTTATGGTAATATCATAGGCATCTTGTAAGGTGCTACCCCCATAGACTGAATCATTACTGAGATTCATTGTTTAAAGCTCCTAAATAAAAGAGGAAAGATTATTGGGGTGTAGGTATTACTGTTTATGGGATTCTATCACATGTCATTTGATATCTAACATTAAAATCATACATTTTCCATGTGTTACCATATTCATTGTAGTCAACCGTTCCACTAAAGACAAATGGTCTAATTTATCTTCAAACTGATTACAAAGAGCTTCTCCTAACTCATCCCAATTGGTTATGTAATTTATTCTCAAACCCTTGTACCATTTTATATCAGTTCCCTCAAAATAATTTGTCAATAATCTAACTGTTACGTTATCTTGTTGGATGTGGTAAACTAAGCATATGTTTGCAACATCTTTAATATGCTCTATTGGTGTTGTTGTGTTCTCTCTAGTAAAGAAATGGAAACTTTTCAGGGCTGCAACTTGAATGTCATTGTATTGAGCTAAGAGTATAAGACTTCATCCATTAAATGTGACAAAATCCTGGTTTCTTTAGTGAGTTGTAAATGTGATGGGTCTTAGAACCTGAGAATATAAGAAGAAAGGACTACCATGAGGAAGACTAGATAGAATTTTGTTTAGAGGTGATGGAGATATTTGGACTGATCTACCTCTTCTTCTTCTCCTTGGTGACAACTACAAGTAATCAAAAGGCTCTCCACTATTTATCCTTTTCCTTGTTTGAATTCTTCTCATAAGGTAGAGAAAATTTTCTGCTTGAACCAGTAGATGTGAAGATTGCAGACACTAGATGTGTTACTATAGAGCCTCCAAAGTTTGAATATCACCAAGCACACATCACTCTTTGAGATATGATATCAAATTCAATATAGTATTCCTCCACTGGTCGTGTCATAAATATTAACACACAAAAGTGGCACCCTATGCATAACATGAATGAAACATGGCACTTTTAGTGAACATGGATTTTTCTCTAAGTGTAAGACTTGTAAAATGATACAAATATCTAGATAAGGTTGATTCCTCTACCTATTCCAAATGCCAAAACTAACCATACAGTTGAAAAAAATATATCTAAACCTAATCTACGCATTCATATGGACTAGGGAGGGAGTGAAGGAGAAGAATCCATAAAATTAAACCAAAAGAGGTGATAACACAAATAAAATGGAGCGATGAACACTCAATGAGGGAAAAAAGGGAATGGAGAAGAGAGAGAGAGTAGTTACAAGTGCCATAGACCCCTAAAAACTTAACCTTCCTTTCTCACACAAAACACAAAAAAATAGAACATGCAGAGGATATATTCATGAATGTCATACTTAACAGAAAAATGGAAAGGAAATAATATAATAAAAATAAGATATGGAAGAGAAGGAGCTACACAACAAGATTTTATTACAATTAAAGCATGCACATACCATAAAATGTGAAGTAGAAGGCACAAAACGCATCAACAGAGATCAAATGAAGGTTTTTTTCTTACAAACAATTCTGCAACCATTTTGGTATGGTGCTTTGCATTTTTAAGAGTTCATCTATTTACAATGAAGAATTTTACAATATATAGAGAAAGGAGAGAGAAAGGAGAGGGAAAAGAGACTAGGGCACATCAAAATAGGTTCAACCTCTTTCCAAATGCATTAAACATCAGAAAGACCATTTGGGCATTATGTTGAGTCATCCTTCCATGTCATTCAACTTTCAGAAGAAGGTATGGGCATCATTCATCATTAATTGTGGTTGGTGAGAGTGGTTCAATGTTTTATAATGTAAAATTGCCCTAATTTTTCCCAAACTTGTGTTTTCTTTTTGGACCCTCAAAATCCATCAAATCATAAATTTTTTGGCTCTAAAATGTAATCCCTGAGTAGACCTTTCTAACACCACCAATTTCCTGTGATTTGGAGCACTGCATCAAAATTTATTGCCAAAATAGTAATTATGCTCACTTTGTGGCTTTGCCCCTATTTTCTCTTTGTTGTGCAGGTTTTTAAAGTTTCATGGAATTTTTCTAGTTTTTTGTAGCTTATTCCATGGTTAGCGTAGTTTTAAGACCTTTGTGGATTTTCCCAAAGAGACCTCCACGCTTAACTATTTTTCCTACCTGCTACAGAAGTCACAATTCTTTGTAGTGCATCCTTTTCTTATTAAGACCTCCACAAATGTATGTGCTTTGTTCCACAGGTATTAATAACCCGTGGAATCCTATCTCATGTGTATTATAAATCAACTCTCTACGGAAGCCTATTCTTGTGTTCCATAGAACTTATTACCCTTCCACGGAACATTGTCTCTTATGTTATGTGGACTAGTGGAGTTCGTCGAACACTTGTATAATTCTCTTTTATTCTGCAGACTCCACTAGTTCGTGGAACACTTGTTCCTTAGACCTTTGTTCCACTGACCACTTGAAATTTAGTGTTTTGTGGACTTTTTTCCCAATTTTTTCTAAGTCTGAAATGATGGATGAAATTATCAAAATAACCCTGGGGGTATTTTAGATAATAAGTTGATATTCTTTTCTAGCATTTTGAAATAATTAGGAGAAATATTTCTTGTGTTTAAAATTTAGGAATGTTTATATAATTGTTAAATTTACAAAAATTATTTTACCCAAGAGATTCGTAAAACACTCTTCTTTTTTAAAATTTCTACAAAATGGATGAAAGAGTGGTCTTGACTTCTTATATTTTGTAGCATCATTAATATGAAGATCACAATGGGTTCCTAACCCCTCAAGTTGTTTTAAATTAGAGATAAAATAAAATGAGGTGAAAATTATAAAGTGAATCTTCTCTTGAAATTTTGAAAAAAAATGAAAAGTATCCTTAAAGGGGTGATTCAAAAGATCTCCATCAGGGTTATGGATGTTTCGTTGGAAATGGAGCAAGGATTTTAGTGGAACCAAAAGTATCTATGTTAGGTCTATGAATGTCTATATGGTAGCAGATAAATGCTTAAATACTTTTATATAATGGAGTTGCAGGTGTTATAATTCCTTAGTTTATTCAATTTATATTTCTAGACGATGATGGATTAATGAACATGAACACACATGTTGATTCTTGGAAATATGTTAACTTAATATGTTTGAAAGTGAGAGTAGAATTAGTTTTGAATATTGATCATAAATAAAACATTTTTCTTATTATAAAATTCTCCTTGAGAACCTGAGAAACTTGAGATTCTGAATTATAAACACTTTTAGAGTGTTTTCCCCATGGTAGTCTCCATTTGTTGTAGCCAACACACCTTCATTCAGTTTTTTAACAAGAAAATTAAGCCCTTTTTAAATAATTTATTAGACTAAGTTTTAAGTTTGAAACTGAACTTTGAGGGTCAAACCAAGCTTGTTAATGTTTTCTATCCTTTGAAATGAATAAAAATCAAATTTGACATTATTATAAAATTCCTTGATCTTTCCTTTTAAGTTAACTATAAGATATAGTTGTTTGTTAAATAAAAAATCATTTATTCATGTTTTCTCATGGTTTATAATTTTTTCAAATTTTAATTAATGTTTTCTCATGGTTTAAGTGTTTACAAATGATTAATTCATGATTTTATTTATATAGTGCTTCCATGGGTATGTTTTATTGGAACATTATCTTAAGTGGGTTATTAACCCCTTATGATTTCCTAAAAAGATTACATTTAATTTTGTTATTAAATATAACTATAAAATTTAGATTATAGTTGATAAAAAATATGAATATATTTTTATTTATTAAATGTAACATGAGGTTTAAATTAATCAGTATTTAAACAATTAGTTGAAATGGTGTTTTCGAGAGTCACACCCGGTCACCTTAAGATAAATAAAAGAACTTGGGGCTTGTAAAAAAAAAAATTGAGAGTGGGGAGGAGTGATATGTTAAAGAAATACTGGGCATATTTACCATGTGTAAATGGTTAAATTTTCTCAAATATATGACAATCTATTTTTTATGGATTTTTTTACCTCATAGAGGTTTCCCCACGTTAAATTTGTGTTTTTTTATTTTTTTAATGTATTGTGCAATGTTTATTGGTTTATTTCAATTACCCCAATCCTCCTTTCATGGTATCAAAGTTGGTTTAAGGTTCACATAAATTTTATTAAATTATTTTCGAGTTAGATTAAATTTTCTAGAGTAAAAATTAAATAATTTAATAAATTAAATATTACCATAAATTCATTTGGGATAATTTGTAACCTACCTTGGGTTATAAAAGTGGGTCCCCTCCTCCCATTTTTATAGATATATCTCTCTCAAAAACATAAATAACACTGAAATGTTGGTTTGAAGCATGCTTAGCGGAGGATTAATTACAAAAATAGATCTCTTCACTTTCACTCGACCTTGTCAAGAAATTGGTAAGAAATTATTTACCTAATAAACATGTTCAAGGATCTCATAATCTCAAGTCTTGTGAGACTTCAGAATTCTCGTGGTATTGAGAAAATACAATCACTCAAACCAAAATGGAAGTAATATTTTTAACTTTTGTAGGCCACAAAATGTATTTTTTGGGTGCTAAAACCACTCACATTGTGATCTAATCCACACCTAATTTCCAACAAGACTGATTTGGCATTATTTGATGCATCTGATCAAAATATATGATCATTTAAAGTTTGAAGTATTGTTGATGCACTTGACGTCCACAAAGCCATTAATTGTAAATCTCTAGATATTTTTTGAGATGTGTCACTCCCTATTTGGCCTCACTAATTTGTGCCTCTTTTCCAAGTAGGTTGTCACATGTCACCTTGTGACTGGTTTTGTTTTTCCTTGTTCGATCAATATTTTGGGATCTCAAAGTTCATAAGAGGTCAGTCTTTGAAGTTGAGTTCGAAATGATCATGATTGGTCCACGCGGACAAATCATGGCCCACCATGGTCACATGGTCAAGGGGTAGGTCACTTTGTTTTCATCAAGCTTAGGCATGCCTTAAGTATCTACCGACTCGATCCACTTTGATTTCTCAATGTCTCGAGATCTCGAGACCCATTCTCTTTTCCTTTACCACTTTCACCTTCACCTTCAAATTATCAAGAATCGTGACTCTTGTGAACCTGATTTCCACCATCATTGGTCTACATGGACCAATGATGTGTTTTCATGATCATCGGTTAAAGACCCTTTCAATCCCATCCTCAGCTTACTTTGGATCTTGTGAGCCCAAGGCCTGAGGTTAAATTTGACAACTTGGAGAACAAAGGGGTGACGTGCATTTGGATGTCACTTCCCATCTGAGCCCCAAAAAAATTGTAATGATCAATTGTTTTTGCACATTCTGATCCAATTATATTGAATTAAAATATTTTTTATTTAAGATAAACTATTTGATTAATGTTTAACAAAATTAATATTTAATGTTTCATCTCTCTCATGCCTTAAGAATGCGAGTAGCAAATTAATTGCAACATTAAATAAGAACACCCGAAAAAATTCACACAACCCTGGTTTGACACATAAACAACAAGGGAGAATTTTTTATAAATTACATTTTAAAATTCTTTTTGTTTAATTGTTTATGAAAAAAGTGTCATCATTTATTTTTGACATAATATTGTTTGTGTGTCAAAATTAGAAAATAAGGTCAGAATATTCATTTGGTGAAATTTTAGATTTAGCTTTGAATTTTTTGATGAAAGATTTTAAATTATAATACAAAATGAGTTTTTAGTGCCCATTTAAACAACCACTTGAGACCAAAGAAACAACCTAGGGTTAGTTAGAAAATTATGGGATAATTTTTTTTTTCGATTTGAAGTGTTTACAACTAAGTTGCAAGACATCAGTTCTCACTAATAGGTTCTAGAAAAAATCTTGTTTACCAAAACACAAGTTTCCTTTATTAACTTATAACAAGTTTACAAGGTTAAAATTTTAGGGTTACATGTTTTAGTTAGGTTCAAGGAGTAATCTTAACCCCATGCATGCTCTCAAACAAACTTAGAGCTTCAACTAGATTTTTCTCCTACATAACACCCCCAAAATTTTCCTAAACCATTCCCAATGGATAGGAAATTTTCTCACGTTTCCACTGATATAAAGAAGTCCTTCTAACTCCTTACAGAACTCAAGTTATGAGTGGGCGGAGTTTCTAGGTCAAATTTTCCCTAGAGGGACACATGGCAAGAGGAGGGGGAATGCGCCTAGGGCGGGTTGGCGGGTCACGGGGCGGCATTGGGAAATTTTTCCAATGCATGGCTCAAATTCACAAAACACTCCACACCCCCATAGGTCCCTAGGGGAAACATGTCGAGTCCTGGTGCCGAGCGGAGAAGGGAGAAGGGAAGGGTGGGGTGGCGGGTGGATTTAGCGCTTTGTGCCACGAAGGGGAAAAAGGGAGAAAGAAGTGCACAGGTCTGCGCGCCCGCTAAGGGACAGAGTCTGAGAGGAAGGTGAAGAAGTGGGCTGTGGGAGATAATTGAGAATTTTTCCCCAAAGGCCCCCCAAAAAAAATTCAAGGGTCTTCCACCCTACCCGCTGCCACCCCCAGAGTGCCACGTGGCACGCTTTCATTGGCCGCGGGCCGGCGGCATCAAAATGGGAATTTTTCCCAAATATTTTTAAAAATTTAAGTCCAAAATGAAATGCGCACCCCTGCTGTAGCCAAAAGGGGACACGTGGTACCCTCTGGTTGGTTGCAGGCCGGCGGAGGTAAAAGTGAAAATTTTCCAAAAATTTTCAAAAGGTTTAAGGGTGAAGAAAAATCCACGCCTCCGCCTCAGCTCCTGGAGGACATGTGGCAGCCTCTAATTGGCTACGAACCAGTGGAGCAAAAGATGAAAATTTTCCCATGTTGAAATTTTCAAAATATTTTCTAAGGAAATTCAACCGAAAATTTTTGGGTTGCAGGCCCGCTAGGGAAAATTTTCCTAAATTTTCCCGCCAAGGCACAAAAACTTCAAAGTGCCATAACTTGAGCTAGAAAGCTCAATTTTGGGCAAACGAGGACTTTTTGGAAATCTCTCAATGCCCTCTTTTCACATGAAGCATAAATTTTAATTTTTGATAAGTTTTAAAGGGTCAATTTTACAAAAATTATCTGTAGGATTTTAATTGGCAAACTAACAATTTTCAACTTTTCAATTTGACTAAATTAGATCTCCTCCATCACTCAACATGCCAACAGACATGGAGAATTTATCTAGGGAGGGTTTAAAGTGTTTTAGAGAATATGATTTGTTCAATTGATTCAAAATTGAATTGCTCAACAAAAGATAAAAAAATGGTTGAGGAAGAGATTGAGCTCAATTCTGCAATGTTTTAATTGTTTCCCTAAGTGTTTCCTGTGTCGGATTGAGTTCCTTGATGTCTTAGCATGCTTGATGATATCATTTTCCAGTGGATTATCAAGTGCAGGTCTGAACTATACATTTTAAATGAATTATTGTCAGTTTTAAATTTAAGGCAAAGGTCAATTTCTTAAAGGATTTAATTTTCATTTCTTCCTTTCAACCAGAGATTTAATTATCTCATTTTTCCATACAAAGAAACATTGAATTCAATCCATGGTAGACTTAAGTGTTTATCCTTTTTCCATTTTCCAAACAACAAGGATTCCAATCACAATTTGATACTCCAATTTCATCACAGTTTGATGTTCCAATACAATAAAAACAATGCAATGAGAGATGAATTTGCAATCCTCTATTGACCTAAATTATACAACTTACATCTTTCAATGTTGGAAAACAATAACAGAATTCTCTTTCTTTCTCAATGTACAGAACAGAATGCAAGTGTATTTCACATTTCAAATATATAACTTCATAATCAATTACAACATCATTTCTCCATAACATAACTATTATAATTTCATCCACACCATGTGGGAAAGGATTACAAAGGAATGGGTTTCCACAAGGGATTTTCAAACTGTACATTTCTCTTGTGCAAAAATAGCAGCATGCAACTTCCATTTTCTTAAAATTTGATCACAACAAAAGAAGGGGAAAGGCAACGCTCTCCACCCAACCAAGATATCCAATGAAAGGAGAATCCTTCCTTCATCATTAGCCCCCAAGCCCCAACCAAGATACAATAGAAGGTGCAATTAAACCATCGCAACAAACTAGCTCCCACACACAACATTCTTTCACATACACATTTCCTTTTAAAAAAACACATAATTCAACACAAAAATAGCAGTTCACAACTACATTTAAAATCATTTCAAAATAGAACTCATGCTTGATCTTGCAAGCCAAAGGAGCAAGGACTATGGGGGAAGCTACTTATGTCTCCCAATTGGGAATTGGGCATCCACCTATAATCATACCGTCAATATAACATATCATACTCCATAAACCTTATATCTCCCAACCCCTCCTTATGCCCCCCCAAATTTTATCCCTTATGCGCCCTCCAAAGAGTAAGAAATGCAAGCTATTTCTTTTCCATGATGGATCCCAAACCCAAAACTCCCTCCACAAAATTTTTGATGCCAATGGCATTCCCTTATTCCCCCCCACATGGATTCCCCATAGCCTTCTCCTACACCATTCCTATGGAATTCTACCCAAATAGCCCATAAAACATGCAAAACATTCGCCATTCACAACAACACAAGAAAGAAATGACAGCAATAAAAGAAGGAATAAACTCCTACCTCCCCATGGAAGGATTTTCTCCACACAACAAGCTTTGAATGTCCAAAATACAGCCAAAACACAACTCACAAGCATGCAAAGCTTTCTCCAAAACTTCCTCCAAGAATAAGAGCTCCAACAAGAAAATGCGCCCCCAAGGAAGAATGTAAAAAGGTTCAACAGCCAAGCAAAAAATTCACCCAAGCTGCTCCAAGGTAAGATCTCCAAACACAAGAAAAAAATGCGCCCCAAGCTTACATACAAAATGCTTCAACTCCCAAAAACAAGCCAAGAGTTTTCATTATATACAAAAGAGAAGAGAAGGGGATGATGTGGATCCATGTAGGATGCCACATCACACATCCTCAATTCTAACACTAAAGTCAAATTCCAAACTCCAATGCACAATAAAGAGGTGGGTCAAAATATGACAATCTACTTGCACACTCCAAAAAGCCCACACCCCAAAGGACTGAAAATTAAATAAAATGTAAGAGAGTGCAATCAAAACAATGCAACATGATTAATAAAATACATTAAAAATGTCTAAAATAAGTCCTCCAACCATAGACATAGTTGGTAAATTAAATTGAGAGGTATGGGACAAGTTTTACTTTTCCCACAAGCCTCCAAAAAAAGCCCCCAATGACAAATTCGAATTTCCATGGAGGTGGAGTGTTTCATACTCCAAAATCAGACTTACACAATCTCTTACACAACTTACACATCACTTACAAATTTATTACAAAGACAACAACTTCTATAATTATTTTCCCATATCCCAATTTGATTTATTTATCTTTTAACCATATGTTTTCTCACATTAATTTTCCACAACATAATTAAATAAAGAAATGAAACACATCACTAATAAAATACATACAACAATAATAAAAAGTAACCACATTAATAAAATATACAAACTCATGGTCACATTTAAAGGTGATTCCCCCCATGGAAATCCCTAACAAAACAACACACACAAAACACGTTGCCATGGTGACTGTGTTGAATTCACCTAGAATTCCATTTTGGTTGGTCTCCGATGCCCCGATGTTTTGTTGTGATATATTTAACCTGCAAAATACAAATACCTCCTTCGGCCTCGTGGCCATATTAGAACATCTAAAATGAATATATAAAATAATCACAAAATCATCTAAGTATGTGAATCACAACAACATCAAGGAAATTTAACAAAATCACTCACAATAAGTATGAGCAACATCAAAGTAACAACTATATCATTTGCAAATTTATTCAACAATTATATCATCATCAAATAATTTCCCCTTTCTAGGTTTACTCATAATCTCCAAAAATCACCTGTCTGAATAACTTCCATTAAACATCCATGTCAATAGTATATCATCATCCACATATGAGTGTCTCTAATAATCACCATGCATTATATATAATTATATTCAACAATAATCCAGGATCTGACATCTAACACCATACTAAATCAAAACTATTAAAATGTTGGTCATATAGTCTACAGTATCATGATCGGTAATAAAATGTGCCAAAGGGAAGTGGTTACTACAGAGTTCTAATAATTGTAGCATGGATAAGTTAAAAATGTTAAATGGATCTAACTAGAACATCTGGAAGATTCATGTGAAATTATAATCCATGGCACAAAAACTATGGGCAATTATGAATGGTACAGAAAAGTATCTACATGTAGACAAACAACTATGGAAAATGTCTTTGCATTTCAAAAAAAATGTACAAGAAGCAATGTCAATCATTCTGCGGAGCATGCATGATCACTTCCTATTTCACATTGAAAACCAGTAAATCCATATTAAAACCTAGAAACTATTAGAATCGATGCATGAAGGTACAAAACTTTCTAAAATCATAAAATTAATTCTTGAATTAATGATAACTCCCATGAATAAGGATGAAAAAGTCATCAATTTTCTTGTTAAAATTAAAATATTAAATATCAATTAGATGGATGTAATTGTGATTTTATTCAAGATAAATTGTTATATTTTATCATTCAAATGAATATTCATGAAAATTTTAGGAACTTTATTTCAATCCTAACTCTAAGTATCAAAATAAGCAAGACATTTCTAATTTATCTACACTTAGTTCTCTCCTGATTCAAGAAGAGAACTTTATACCAAACTTTGATTCAAAAGAGAATGTCACTCAAGCACTTCTCACTCATAAGCCTAATAACAGTTTTTCCAAGTTTAATAAATATCATAAGTTCAAACCAAACTTTAAACACCTAATAAAGATAAGAAATCAGTAAATAATCACCCAAAATTCAGTGTTGATGAAAAATGTCATAATTGTGGAAATTTTGGTCTTAAAAGAAAGATTACATGAAAAATAAAATTAAACCAAATTTTAACAATCAAAAAGGAAACAATTATAATCAAAATCAATGCAAGAATCAAAAGAATTTAATCAAAAACCTCTTGACATTGTTTTATATGTTGTATTAGTTATAAAATCAAATGAAATGATCCTAGATAATGGTACTTCTAGGAACATGACCTATATGTTGGATATTCTCTTTGATATCAGATAATGTAACGATCAAATTTATCTAGGAAATCATTCTATTATTGATATACAAATTCAATGAAAAGATAAAGTGTTCAATGTTTATATTAATGATGTTTTATATGTTCATAAACTATATATGAATTTTCTATCATGTTCTTAGTTAACTCAAAATAACTATAGCATCATCTTTCTTGAGGATAAAGACTACATTAGAAATGAATTATATACTACTACTCCAGAAGGTATTTAAAATAATGGCTTATATATCGTTAAAGATTTTACATCAACTTCATGTTTTACTTCTCAAAATAGGAATGATTTACAACTATGACATGAAATATTAGGCCATGTTAATTTTAGGAGAATGCATGATATGTCTCATCTTAACCTCATTGTTGGATTTCCTCCTATCTCCAATGCTTTTGAAACTTGTAAAGGGTGTTTATGTGGTAAACAATCTACAAACCCCTTTCATAACCACCATGAGGAAAACTCCTCTAAACCACATGAACTTGTTCATAGTGATGTCATAGAACCTTTAGAAGTACCTTATTTAAATTTTTCATTATATTCAGTTACATTCATTGATGATTATTCTCATATGATTTGGTAATTTTTAATTAAAAACAAATCCAATTTTTGATCTAAATTTTAAGAATTTAAAGCTTTAGTTGAAAATAGTACTAGTAAAATTAAAAGGATTAGAATGGACAATGTAGGTGAATATGTTAGTAAATAATTTTATTCCTTTTGTGTTGAATGTAGAATTTAAAGGTAACTTACAACTCCCTATTCTTCTCAATAGAATGGTATAAAGGAAAGTAAAAACCACACCATTCTTTAAATGGTTAGAACCATGATTCACTTAGCCCAAGTCCCTAAATTTCTACGGGCTAAAGCTATGAATACTACAATTCTGAAAAGAGTCCCTATTAAATCCCTATTCCAAACAACATCTTTAGAAAAATAGAGTAACAAAAAACCTAATATGTCTCGTTTGAAAAACTTTGGTAGCCCATCCTCCATCTTTATTCCTAAATCTAAAAGTAAGAAGTTAGACCAGACATCATATCCTTGCATTTTATAGGATGAAAGTAAAAAAAGGATTGAGGATCTATGATCCTGCTAACCGAGAAGTTATTGAACATAGAAATGTTAAAATTATTAAAATTCCTATTCATATGTTCAATGAGGTAGGGAATTGTAATTATGTTATTCATTATATGGGGACTAAGTTGCATTGTGAGACACCTCATCGAGTTACATTTGGGTCAGCTCATCCAACCTGTTAGCTCAATGTCTACACTGCTTGGGACCAACTTAAACTCACCCCTCAATGGCTGAGCTAACTCACCAAAACACACAGCACTAACAACTCGTCGTCCATCTAAACATAGCTCGGGTGACCAAACTTAGCCCAACCGAGCCACCACCATAATGTGGCATCTCCACTTTCCATAATAGCCACACCGCTCACCACGTGGCTTTATGAAAAACGTGGCCCATTTCCAAGTCACCTACCAGCTCACCCTATTTTTAAACCACCGACTCACCAACCCCCTACACATGTGGTATTTTTTCCCAAATTATCTAAACTGACAGTGGAGGTGGTTAGTGGGGCTTGACCCCATAACCGATCGAGTACCAAAAATAAGCCTTTCCACCAAGCCACATGGGCTTGAAAAGCTATAAAATGATGGAAATTATATTTGAATTTGCTAACTCAGATGATTGTGTATATGTTAATAAATAGGCAATTTTAGAAATTGACATTTCTAAAGCACTTAAGGGAAAACCCAAGTCTTGGTGTAAACTAGGAAGATTCTTAGAATTCATAGATGAATTTGGTGATATATTTATTCTTCTGATTTGGAGTCCATATTCCCTTTTTGTACAGAAATTTTTGTAGCTTTTGACAGAGAACTTGAAAAATATTGAATTGTGAATATGGGAAAAAACACGGAGAACGAACACTGATATTTTTCATAGCTCAAAGCTTCTCATAATCTTATGGAAGGTTTATGAAAGGTTCATTATTTGATTTGTAATGTTTTATATGTATTTACACATCCAAACATTAATGGATCGACTCATATGAACCCGAGGACATAGAAATTTTTGAACCCAGTAAACAATTTTGGTGTTGAATTTTTCTAATTTTTACTTTCAGTTTCATATTATTTTGAGTTTTTTAAATCATATTTTTAATATGGAAGAAAATTTAATCAGTTGACAATTTTATGGGAAATCAATTAAATTAGGTGAAATTGATTCTGAATGGCTTTGATCAAATAGTGATTTTATAAAACTTAAAATCTATTTTTGGATCAATTCTAATTCAAATTAAAATCAAATTCTGATAAGCTTTGGACATAATTAATAAGTTGCTAAAAATTTTAAGATCTATAATTTAAAAATTACATAGTAGAGGGAAAAAATACCTTATTTGTTGATCAAAAAATGAGCAATGTTATGCTTCTCATTACCCTAACTGCTCAAAATATTGGAAAATTCACCAGATGGATGTTAAGA
The DNA here is from genome assembly GCA_019776745.2 of Taxus chinensis. Taxonomy (NCBI): domain Eukaryota; kingdom Viridiplantae; phylum Streptophyta; class Pinopsida; order Cupressales; family Taxaceae; genus Taxus; species Taxus chinensis. The sequence goes on along the minus strand of CM034151.1, from coordinate 210,411,966 downwards.
ATGTCTTCCTGAACAGTGATCTGAAAGAAGAAATCTACATGAAGAAACCTAAATGTTTTGAAGAACCTAGGAATAACTCTTTTTTTTAACTATATATATATATATATATATATATATATATATATATATATATATATATATATATATATATATATATATATATATATATATATATATATGTGTGGCTTAAAACAAGCTTTTAGAGCTGATAAGCAAAAATAAATAGTTTTCTCAAAGATATTGGTTTCAATAATTGTTTTTCTGATAATGATCTCTTTCTTAAAGTTGAAAATAATCAGATTATACTTATTTTATTGTATATATGATCTACTTATTACTAGAAATTCAAATAGTTTAATTCTTAAAGTTAAAGCTAAATTGAAATGATACTTTGAAATGATTGATTTAGAATTATTACATCATTTTCAGGCATGGTTATTTTTCAAGATAAACAATATATTGTTGTGTCTCAGACACAATATACTGGTAATTAACTTGAAATATTTAATATGGTTGATTGTAAACATGTTATTCATATTGAGGTTAGTTGTAAAATAAATCCTAAACATGCATGCGAGAAAGTAAACCCTACTCTTTATAGGAAATTGTAGGTAGCTTGATCTATCTTACAATCTTTATTCCTGATATTGCATATGTATTAGGAATTACTTCCATATTCATGCAAGAGCCATATCAGGATCATTGGAAGCTAGCTAAAATACTATTAAGATATATTAAAGGAACAATTAATTTTAGTTTACATTACACTTCATCTGATAATGTTTATTTATATAGATATTGTCATTATGACCATGTTGGTGATGTAATAGATAGAAAATCTACAACTGGATATGTTTTCAAGTTTGGTACATGTTTCATTACTTGGAATAGCAAGAGAAACTAAAATATACCTTATGGGATATCACTCAAAAACACACAATATATATATATATATATGGTAGCAAAATAAATTTCTCATTTATTGTAGAAAATACGTAGAAAATTGCAATGAACTAGTTTTGATTTAAACTCACAAAATACTTGTTCAAAAACCTTGAAAATTTGCAGAGAGCTTGCTGATAATAAAAATAACACTAGGTAAATATTTTCAGAAATTTTCAGATAATAAATCACTACCACAAAATTACAGAATGCCCTAGGTAGTTGGAAAGCTTCAAAAATAAATATCTCTCCAAATATAAGTGCAAAATTTCTGAAAATCTGGAAATAAATTCTATTAATAATATAAATGAAACCCCAACCTCCAGATCAGGTATCTGCACTTTGAAAACCCTCCAAAAATAACATTAAAATCCAAAAGTGGGTCATCACCCTAGAAAAGAGGCCAAAAATCCTCTGAAAATTCTTTAAAAATGGCACCCATACCTACCCTTATCGTTGCAACCAACAACTGATCCGAAACCCTTGATTTCCCTTCACAAAAAGGCCTAAAACTCCTCAAAAACCCTCCTCTAGAAGCTCTAAAAATTATCTCTATAAAAAAACCCTAAATCATCTCCAAAATGACAAACTAGGGTGGATCTCTCACCACCGAATAATGCTCTGCTAGTTAGGGATAGATCTCTCACCACCGAAGCTAGGGTCCCTATGGGATCTTAATCCACAAGTTGAAATTTTGCAAGAAGCAGTTGTACAATGAGAAAAATATGAGAGTATGCAAGTGTGTATTCCCTTTCCTCCCCAAACTCCTTTTATAATTTTTCCAAAGTAACAAGAGGCCCAAATGGCGCTAATCAACCCCCTCTAGAAAGGACAAACTAAACATAAAGTAACTTAAGTTACTTTACCCCCTTCAAGTCATCATAGGACATAAATGACCCCCAATGTAATATTATAACATTAAAGTATTATGAGGGCCCTCCTTAACGACAAAACATAACATCTAGTCCCACCAAGCCACTTTATGCTCATGCCAACGAATAATTATAACAAATGAACTAGGTGGTAATATATGTTCATACCCAATAGCCTCCAATGTCCTTAGCCCCTTGGTTATGACCAAGTCAAAGACTAAAATTTGGCCCTTAGGTCATTGGCGAAGGAAAGGAGAGATTACAATCCTCCCCTCCTGTGAATTGTTTGACCCTAAGCATTATCATATTGTGTGCAAGTATTGTTTTTAAACTAATGCTAATGTAAACAAATACTAACACCTAACTAGTCTTAATTAGTAAGAATTAAACAACATTATAAACACCATCATGATAAGAATTAATCAAGGGTTAGATGCTAACATTTATCAATACAAAAACGTGAAATCAACTATGTTAAGAACCTAAATATCCTCTATTCTCTAACAACATATAAATGAAGGAACCTAGGTAGGTTCCATGGCTATAAAAAATAGTTGTCCTTAATGTTCCAAGAACCTAGGAATGGGGGCTTATCAAAGTTGGGCTACAAGACTCTTTTGACACCTCCCATATGACCCAAGCACTTTAAGAAAGAGGCTCAAGATGATGAACTCTCAAGAGGACAAAGTGCAAAGTCTTTTTGCTATATGCTTTGCATTTGCTCTCTTAAGGACTTTAGGTGTAAGTAAAAAGGTAGGTGGAGGGCTCTTTATATAGCCCAAAGGATAAAGGATTCAACACATCCTCATGAATGTGAGATAAAGGTAAAACATAATTAGGAATGGATAAGGTTGCTTTATTAAAGGTAACCTTACTTTAGAAGGGTTTAACACATGTTTAGCAAGTCATGGGAGTTGGGGGGTGTTTTAATTAATCAAAGGTGATTAATTAATAGGTAGGTGTAAGCTTATAGAAGCCATTTAGAAGAATATTAGTGCAATTTATGCTATTAGAAAGGGATTAAATCAATTTAATATTGATTTACTAGTTAAATGAAGGGGAAGACTAATTAATTAATAATAATTAATTAATTTAGATATAGGAAGTGACTAATTAACGGAAGGTCGTTAACTAGGTTGTTAGCTGGATAGGCGACTTAATCAATTAACGTATTATAATTGATTAACGACAACAAGAGGGAATAAGAGCACTTTTGACGATACGTCGTCGATTTGCGAGAAAGGGGATAATTAGCAAAATTTAAGTATATAAATTGCTTGGGCGTAATTATAGGTGTCTACATTTTCCCCTCTTTGGGGTGGCGTAAGTGACGTCACTTCAAATATAGTAGACGGAAGAAAAATTTTGAAGGGATAGAAGAAATATTAGTAAGAGGGAGAGATGCCCCCTTGAGTTTCGATGGGGTGATGAAATAAGTCGATCGATGATCGAAAAAGATGAGAAATAGGTAGAAGAATGGGGAAGAGGCAGAATTCCCTAATAAGAGAGAAAAATAGGGGTGAAAAGGGAAGTGGTGTAGAAGAAAAAAGAAAGAGGGGAGAGAAAATCTTAGCCTCTAGCCGCTATTTATTTGGAACAAATTTGATGTCATCATATTGCCATATGAACTACATCATTGGCCCTTATTAAAAATATAAGCATACGACAAAGGTAGAATGACATGAAAATCCATACTACGAACAATTTTCCATTGTTGAAAGTACCAACTCCATGCAACATACAATAATGTAATGCAATACGAGAAGGAAACAAGCTCATATAATAGGGAAAACAAGTACGAATGCACATATCCAATCCAACAACGGTCAAGACAGTTGTACAAATGTTTTGTTATTAGTGTTGAAGAGATCCATTAGTTCGTGATTGACGAAAAGGGTTAAAAATGATGCCCCAAGCAAGGATACATGCAAGGGGAAAAGACAATGGACACAAGGTCCATGAAAAGCATTTATGCGTAACGAAATAGCACCAGACAACCAAAAGTGCCCCAGAGTACATACGAAGCAAGCAGTTAGCTTTGTGAATGGGTGTGAATCCAGTGATCCACGAGTCATATTAATTGGGGAAGATGTGAGACAAACCAATAGGATATGGAGAAAATACTATGCGCAAGACACAAGTTTCATCCGTAAGAAGAAAGTTACCATTTTGGAGGGTTTTTTACTTTTTAGGAATTTTTCAAAAAAAAATAACCCTTTTTTTTGTATTAATTGTTTGTATTGTTTTGGCTTTCTGAACCATGTTAAACAATAGAAGAAAGGAGAAGAAGAAAATGAAGGGCCTAGGGGCAACAAAAAGTACCCTAGGTGGAAGAAAGGAGAAACAAACGACAAATAATGTCCTTGTTTAGTGGAAAAATTAAGAAAAAATAATTATTTGAAAAATAATTATTTACGAGAGTGTGAAGAAGAATAAAAATCACTAGGGAGCAATAAAATTATCCAGGGGAGAAGAAAGGGGTATTGGAAAAAAAATTCCCTAATAAGGTGAAAAAGAAGAGAAAAATAATTATTTAATAAAAATAATTATTCCACAGCAAACAGAGGAGAAAACGGTGAGTGAAACGGGTGTCCCGGCCGTCCGAACATAGAAAAATAGGTTAATATACCCCCCCAGGGGGGGTAAAAACATTGCAATCAGTTCATTTTAACCGCTCAGTTTAGAAAACTTACCGTGACGCTCTGATACTCAGGAGAGATGGTGATCGCACGAGACCGTTTGAGGCATGCAGACGTAGTCTGAGGGTACCAGAGGCATGCGAACGAGGGGCCATTTGTGAGTATCGTAACCTTGCCCTTAAAATTTTGTCATTAATGCACTAAGTAGGGTAATTAGGCATAGAAAACACGTAGGCACGCCTGTGCGTAGGCGCAGGTGTGGGTTAGGGCGTGCACGCACCACTTTGGGGGCACAGGCGTCCATTTAAGGGCACAGGTTCCAGGGCTATGTATGCACACGTACAGTCAAAAATCACTTCCACACACACACACGCACGCGCACACATGAGCATGCATGAACACACACACGAGCACGTGCACGCGCGCACACGAGCACATGCATACACACACTGGGAAAGGGTCGCACATGTGAAAAGCGTGGCGCAGGAATAGGTAGTTAAGCGCACACAAGGAGAAGCGCACATATGCACGCACAAGCACCAGTTAGGTGGCGCACATGTAAAAAAGGGTGCGCATGCACCTAAAAGAGGGCGCACACGCCAGAAGACACCTGCATGCAAGCGCAGGCACTAGAAATGTGGTGCACATGCCCAAAAGGGTGCGCATGCATCCTAGACAGTTAGAAAAATATAGGAAAGTGTCCAAAAATGTGACACTTAGAAGAATTTTTATGATTTTTGGGTTAACCCTAAAAAACAAAGATTTATAGATGAAATGCTAGAAACTAATGAGTGGCATGTTATTTTATAGAGATAACTACCAGTGTTGCAGATGCGGGAGTGTCACTCCCAGATTGCCGAGTTAGAGGGTAGTATGTGCCGACATGACCGTCAAGAGATGGCGATATTACTGGAGGCAGTGGGGCTAGGCCCCATGGTCTGGATGCCCTCCATTATACTGGATCACGGCCTCCTGACTGTGCTTGCCGAGTGATGGCACAGTGAGAGTCAATGCTTTAGACTTCCCACATATGAGATGACAGTGATGATAGAGGATGTGTGGTGGATCCTACGCATGCCCATGATGGGTACATTGATCGATTATAGCTCAGATGTAGGGTTGATCAAAGCAGCATGTAGCACGTGATTTAGTGTTGATGATATCCCTCATGATGGGATGATTCTGGCCTTACATGAGTGCATCTCGGACCCAACATTGCATCGGGGGCTGCTGTATATTATGGCACTTATTAGTGGGTTTCTACTCACTGATAAGACAAGGACTTCGTTCTCGAGAGGATTACTACCAGTAGTACACGGGATTTACTGTGGTGAGAGGTATTGCTGGGGTAAGTGTATACTAGCCCATTTATACTGGGATTTACATCTTATCACATACCACGGTCAGAAGACCGTGGGGCTGACATCATTGTTGCAGATATGGTCATGGGATCATATAGCCATTGGACGCCTATCATCCCATTCTGAGTTCGAGACCCCAAGGAGCCATCATACATGGCTTGGATAGTATTTAAGCAGGGGCAGTCTTCTAGAGTGCCGCAGGGAGCAATCCTTGAGGCATGCATAGGTTCGCAACCAATGGCACAGATAGCCACAACACAGGTATAGGTGTAGCATCTCTTAGTTGAGAGAGACGCGGTGAGAGTAGAAAGAGATGAGGCTCGAGGCCGGTGTGTGACAACCACAGCAGAGAAAGAAGAGGCCTGAGCCCATATTGTTACATTAATTTCAAGACGGGATCAAGCTTGGGCCTAGGCCGGGCTAGGAGATGACAGCGCAGCATGGTAGAGCCAGGTCTGAGAGACAGCTACACAGGGGGCACAGATACTAAGTCTCTTACATCAATCCCAGTCATAGTTGCACATGATCGTGGCACAGAGAGACCACATGTATACACATTATCAGGTAGTAGTAGCCCAGAGGGACCAGGCCCACGCCAAGCTATAGGCGATGACGGCAGGGAGAGATCGAGAGGCTGCCACCTCTAGATAGGCTGAGGCAGACTTGGGATGGGTTACAAGCGAGTGAGACACTGCCCTTCAGGTAGCGCTCACCTCAGGAGATGTCGATTTGATTTGGGATGCCACTAGGCTTGGTGGGGAGGCACTCTTTTACAGGACCGCATACTACAGAGTGGTGCTGCCAGAGCAGAGAGTGGCTTTGCCACAGTTTTCAAGCTTGAGTGCATCAGGGTCTCGTTCATGGAGGTCTGGTCATTCCACCAGATCAGTCAGACAGCCCCTTCTAGATCAACTAGCTAGACTAGCACCAGCCCAACCTACAGATATCCGACATCCAGAGGACAAACCTGGAAGCCCTAGCAAGGGCGAGAGTTGTGGTTGATAGCCACTTTTGTATTATATAGATTCTATTTGTATGGATGCCTCTTATGAAGGCTGATTTTGATGTACAGTGATTATAGACATGTATTTTTTTTCTTTGATGATGCCCCATGATGAAGGCTTGATTCTTTCAGATACATGCCCCTTTTTTATTGCATTGTTTATCGCCGATGTATTTATGTTGAGCATTGATCAGGACATTGTGTATTATACAGACATTTTTGATGTATCTCTGTTGTATGCCTCAGCTGAAGGCATTTTTGATATAAAGTACAGATTTGTATGTATCCATTTTTGATACAAATGTATTTTTGACACACATGTATGTGTGTGTGTGTGTGTGAGGACTCATTTTGTTTTGGCTCAGATACACATGGTGATGAGATGAGGCACATCTTTGTTTTTCTATTGATACATGTATATAGATGGTTTTCGCATTTTCTGTAAATATATGGGGAGCCAATTGATGAAGGGACATGAATTTTGTTTATGTATCTTGAGCGGGCTTGTTGCCTGCATTAGATTTGATGCATGTTATTGTCTTGATTCACCATTTGTGGATATTGTTATGATGTTTTCGCATGATGCCTTGTATTGTTGTTGTATTTTGATGCATGTGGCATGAGTGGGCATAATTCTATGATGTGAAATACCCCTTTCCAGAAATTACTATATGTTGATCCGCATTGCATGTTGCATTTGTTTAATTCAGCATGTATGGAGGCATTATGACATGAGTGGGCATACATTTATTATTGTTGCATGCCACATGTTTTGATTCAGCACTTATGGATGTATTATTTGATTTTGTACTTTGTATGTATCTTACTCTGATTCTGTATGTGTTGTAGATTGTAGATGATATCCAATGTTGTTTTCATGTGTTACATTGATGTATATGGATGGGATGATATGATGATATTGGTGTGGGGGGGGATAGATTTTTGATTATGCGTAACCCCTCTTTCCCCCATTGATGATACGATATGTGATGATTAGCTTAGCATACATGCATGATGTAAAACTTAGCATTTTTGTTTATATATGATGTATAGATGATGCTAGATGTGATGATAGTGATGGTAATGTGATGTGAATGATAAAAAATAGAGCACATGCAAGAAACACAATCTAACAAAGAACACCATGAATTAATACAATACATCATGATCACCATGTCTTATGAACAAGTAACAAACACAACCAAATGCCTAAGAAAGAACATAATGAATTAACACACTAGCATGTCAAAACTCACCACAATACGCACAAGCAAGAATGAATCCAATCTAAGCAAGAAAATATGAACTATGAAAAAGTACACCTAAGCAACAAACAACCCAAAAGCAAGCACACAACACACTATACAAGCAACAAGCAAAGCAAGGAAACAAGACAATGCAAGTAAATGTTTTTGTAAGATATGTTTTCATGCACTGATTTTCTATTATTTAGGTCTTTTTGAGACAATTTTCTATTGTTTTTGTGTTTTCTCGAAACAATTTTCTATTGTTTTTGTGTTTTCTGACGGTTTTCAAAGCTATGTGTAGGTAACCCAGAAAACGTGGATGCCCCCAACGTTAGGGGGGGAATATACAAGGGCAGAAGCCATGCGGTTATGAACAGGAAGGTGAAGTCATTGAGTTGCCCCCAGCGTAAGATGGGAAATAACGAAATACCACATCCCTCGCAAATGAATAGAGGAAAACAAAGCCGGATCAAGGTTGGACAGAATGGTGTGCACCAGGAAACTCGGAGGTAGAACTAGGTCTAGGACAAAGACAACTACCCTTCTAATATAGAATGCTTGTGAACAATGAATCCTCCCGAGGTGCCGGAAACCGGTTTTCACCCAAGGACTTGACTAAAATGCCACAATTATGTGGTTTTCACTAGTGGACGACCTGTTTTCTCTTTTTCTTTTCTGAATTTTTTTAATTTGTTTTGTATTTTTTATTTTTATGACTTCATTGTGCCATGTTTAGGCATAGAACCTCTTAAGATGCATGGTGTTCATGGGCTCCTGGAGCTCATCACCATTGGGGTGAGCCAACTTGTATGCCCCTGTGTCATACTTGACAACTATGACATAGGGTCCTAACCAATGGGGTTCGAACTTCCCTTTCTTTTCTCACTCTGCTCTGGTGTTGAACTGATTCTCCTTATGACTAAATCACCAACCTCAAACTAATGAGGGATGATTATCTTGTTATAGTTTCTGGAGACTCTGTGTTGATATACTTTCAGGTGATTAAGAGCATGAATGTGCATCTCATCCAGTAGCTCCAACTCAGCCAACCTTGCCACTCAATAATCTTCATCTTTATCCAGATAGTCTCGAAGAGAGATCCTCAGGGATGGAAGTTCAATCTCTAAGGGGATGATTGATTCTATCCCGAACACTAGAGAATATGGTGTCGCACCTGTAGGGGTGCAAATTGATGTTCGGTAAGCCCAAAGGGCTGGATGAATTTGTAGGTGCCAGTTACGACCTGTTTTGATGACCATCTTCTCCATTATCCTGACCAGAGTCTTGTTTGTTGCCTCAACTTGTCCATTACCTTAAGGGTAATATGGCATGGACTATTTTAATCTGATTTGGAACTGTTGGCAAAGGTTTTTCACAGTTTTATTCTTAAATGACTTCCCATTATCTATAACAATGGCTGTAGGAATGTCATACCAACAAATAATGTGATTCATGATGAATTTAGAAATTTGTGCTCCTGTGAAATAGGTTAACGGGATGGCCTCCACCCATTTTGTAAAATATTTTGTGGCTGTGATAATATGTGTATGACCATCAGACAAGGTAGGAGTAAGCTTCTCTATTAAATCGAGTCCCCATTTAGAGAATGGCCATTGGGTAGTGATTGGTTGTAATGGCTGTGACGGAGCATGGATAAAATTTTCATACTTTTGGCAAAGCACACATTTTCTAACATGATTGCAACAATCAGTTTCCATGGTAGGAAAATAGTAACCTACTCTCTACAATTTCTTAGCCAAGACCATTCCATTCATATGTTCTCTACATACTCCTTCGTGCACTTCCTTGATTGCCTGGATTGACTCCGTCACATCCAGACAATGTAATAGATTCATGTCATAGCCATGACGATAAAGTGTACCTCCTAAAAGGGTGTAACGGGCTGATCTGGAAAATTAGGCTTTTCTTTTTAGAGTGGGAGATATCAGGAGGGAAGGTGTTGTCTTTAAGATGGGTGAAAACGGGTTCATACCACGAAGAATGGGGACCAATAACCTCACAAGCTCAGGAAAGATTATGGCATGTCAGACGTGGGCTAGTGCATAGATTTTCTACGAAGAAAGGAATATCATTATTCCCTAGTGGAATACATGAAGCATCAGATCCTACCATTGCCATGGAATCTACTGATCTATTATGTGCTCTTGGGATCTGCTCAAAGGTGATGCACACAAAATACTCCTTTAGAGTTTCCACTAACTTGTTTGTAAGGTATGAGCTTGTCATCCTTGAACTTTATACTCATCATTTACTTGTTTAATGATTAACTATGAATCACCTACAACCTTAACATGATGAATATTCCACTTGATGGACAGCTTCATCCCTGACAATGAGTGCTTCATACTCTACAATGTTGTTTGTGTAAGGGAAGGCCTTGTAGAAAGCTTGCGGTATAGGATCACCCGAAGGAGTAATAAGGAAAACTCCTGCACCTAAACCATGAAACGTAATAGATCCATCAAAATGTATCTGCCATATGATAGATTCTTCAATGTAGAGCAAAGAGGCGTCTGGAAGCTCTAGACTCAAAGGCTTCGTGCTTTGTAAAGGTGCTTCTGCTAGCTGTTCTAGAAGTACTTGTCCTTTAACTGATTTTTTGATGGACAAATTTCTATATCAAACTCACTAAGTAGAATGATTTAGTTATCCATTCTACCTGTGAGGGCGGGTTTGGACAAACAAAATACTTGAGTGGGTCGACCTTCGATATGAGCTTGGTCTTAGCATTCAGTCAGGTAATGGCGAAGTTTCTGAAAGGTAAAAACAACAGCCAAGAAAGCCTTTTCAATCTGAGGATAATCAAGTTCATAGGCAATAAGGGTGTGACTCAGATAGTACAATGATTTTCTCCTTATAGTTAAGGTCATATTGGGTGAGCAACGCACCAATAGCGTATTGTGTAGTGGAAATATAGAGAAAAAGTGGTTTTCCCGGGGTAGGAGGCACGAGTATAGATGGATTAGCCAGGTACTGTTTAAGCAAAGCAAAGGCTTGCTATTGCTCGGGTCCCCAGATGAAAGTGACGTCGTTTTTAAGAAAATGGGTGAATGAGTGACATTTATTTGCAAGCTGTGAGATAAAGTGATGAATGGCTTGAATTTTCCCCTGCAAGCTACGTAGTTGCTTGATATTTTTAGGTGGAGGAATTTCAGTGATGGCAGACACTTTAGCAGGATCTACCTCAATACCTCGTCTTGACACAATGAAGCCCAATAATTTTCCTGATAGCACCTTGAAGACACACTTCTCTGGGATTCAGTCTAACTTATATATTCCCATGCAGGCGCTCAAAGATACGCCGCAAAACGATAGGATGATCTTCTCGTGTTTTGGACTTTCCCAGGATGTCATCTACGTAGTATTCCATGATGCCATGAATCATATCGTGAAAGATTACTATCATGGCCCACTGATAAGTTGCTCCTGCATTCTTAAGGCCAAATGGCATCACCTGGTAGTAGAAGGTGCCCAAAGGAGTTGTGAAAGTTGTTTTGTGTTGGTGCTCCTTAGTGGTTTTAATTTGATTATAACTCTGAAAAGCCATCCATGAGTGATAGCATTTCATATCCTGCTGTTGAGTCAACAATCATATCAATGTTGGGTAACGCAAAGTCATCTTTAGGGTAAGCCTTATTGATGTCTCTAAAATCCTATACAGATTCAGATACTGACAGGTTTCTTCTGGATAGGAACAATGTTCGATATCCATTCAGAATAGTCAATTGGTTCAGATGAATCCTGCTAGAAACAACCTTTCCAACTCTTCCTTGACCAAAAAGGCAACTCTTGGATGCATCTTTCGGAGTTTCTATTTGATAGGATTAGCGTCTGCATGCACGAACATGTTGTGCATGACCAAAGTTGGATGTAGGTCTGGACATTTCTTTGTAAAACCATGTAAACACATCAATGAATTCTCGCAACAAAATGGTGAATGTCTTTTGTTCTCTAGTTGAGAGTGATGCCCCCAATTTTATTATCTTGGGATCTTCTTCGGTACCAATGTTGACATCAATGGTTTCTTCGACTAACAATTTTGATAAATCCTCCATACACATAGGATTAGGAGGAAGGTTGAGATATTCATCCAAGGATTTCTCCACGAGATTTTCATCCTTGGCATGGTCACTTTATTTTGTCCTTTAATTTTCTTATTTGCTTGTAAGCCAGTGCCTCAAAGAGGTTTTCACTGTGTAACTTAGACTTCGATTTTTTTCGAGGCTTTTCTTTAGAACTTTTGCCCTCGCTTTTCTTCAAATTTTGATGACCATGAAGTTCAGCCTCCTCACCGAAGTAGGCACAGGTGTCTAAGTCAATAGAGAAACCCTTCTTGTGATCTCCAATGGTGATTCTATCCCTCATGCCCATGAAACTCTGCAATAGCCTCGTCATTCTCGAATATAATCTAGTGGCACATGACGTTGTTGGTCCCATTCAACAAGGGAAGGGCATATACCAGGTCAAGGGTTGGTTCAGTGGGGGTGATGGTCAAGACAAATGTTATTCATGAAAAGGTTCATGGAGGCCAGATCCTCATATTGGCTACAATAGGAATTTGTATCGTTGTCTAGGTAATCGGAACTATCCTCACTGCTCAGAACAAGTCACATCTTGATCGTTAGGGTGAGCACTATAAGGGTGAATCCAAATGCCGTATCTTTCTATTTTCAAATGTGGAAGGGGGACTAGTTCCCTTTGTCCTTATTCACACCTCCCACATCATAGGCCTTTGTAGCCCATGGAGTACATCATTCTGACTAGATTTTTCATATTCCTCGGGTTTGATAACAGGATGGTTGAGCTGTCTTTAGGGACCCAAGTAGTAGGCAGATCAAGTAATCTCTCCTCACACTAACCAAGCCTCTAGGAAGGAATGACCCAATAGTGTGTTCTTCTCTAGGTCTCCTAAAGTGGTAATTGGGTCGACCTCTAGTCTTGGGTGACAAAGAGAGATCTAAAACCAAGAGTGCTTGTTGTACATTATACTCCCCATAGCCATATTCTAGGATTTTAATCTCCCATGAATCAAATGGAGATGTTAAAGTAGACGCCCCATGAGCACAAGAACTAAGTGAATCTGAATCCACGTGGGATTCCATAGCCTCAGACTGAAGAGGAATAGCTATATCTGCGGAGGGACATGCATGTGTACCTGTACGTACCCAAAATTGTAAGGTACTGTACTGTGGAACGGTGTAATAAGTGCCCCAATGATGATGCAGGTCTCTTCGCAAGGTGTTCGGGATCCAGAAAAGCTTTACGGATATGCGTTAACATCCCGCATGCCCCGCTTAGCCCCCGCGTGCTTTGTTTTCCCCTTTTTCCTCCCTTTCCTTAGCTTTTTGGCCTTCAGTGACGAAACCGCCGCCTTGCAGGGGCGGTCTCGTGACCTCCTAAACAGGGAAGGGGTCCTGTAACCGCCGCCCTGGGCAGGGCGGCGGTCCTTTACGTGTTTTCCAGAACGTTTCTTTGACGAAACGCACGCAAAATATCACGTTTCACCAGCTTTCCTTGCCAACTTGAACTAGCATTTATGTTTTTGGTCCCCTGGAATAGTGTTTTTGCTTTGTTTATTGTTTAGGAGTTCTGTTTGGGTTTGATCTTTGGGTGTTGGAATTCCTATAAATGCATGGTTTGTGCACATGCAAATGGCCACCATTTTTCATTCCAATTTTCTTATTTTGCAGTGCTGTGGTCTTTTGAATTTGTTTAGGATTGGTAGCATAGTTTATTGCAGGTTTAGTTTAGCATTGTGTTGCTGCTGGTAAGCCACAAACCCATCTTGTGCAAGCAGTGTAGTCTTGTGTTGCAGCTGATAAGCCACATATCCAACTTGTGCAAGTGCAAACATTACTTGGCGCCCCTCATTCTTGTTTCAACCTCACCATTTTTCAGCAGTTCAGTCTTTTAGTTTGCTTAAGTTTGATAGTTTAAATCCTTTGCATGCTTGGTTGTATTGCTCAGCTGTTGGTAAGCCACAGATCCAACTTGTGCAAACAGTTTTTATTGCTTTAGGAGTAGAATAGCTTAGGCAGCCATTAAAGTTACAGGTTTTGCTCTTCATACAGATTAGTTTCAGGTTCTGGATGCATTTTGTTGCATGATTCGCAGTAGACCCCGCTAGGAATTGCATAAGCCAAGCTCTGTACTCTTGCGCTATCCCTCTCCTATCCGCATTCTATTCTGTCTGCATTCCGAAGGTTGTCCATTGATCCAAATATCTATTCCTGTTGACGCAAGCATTACACACTTTTCTGGATTCACGTGAACACAAAGAACGAGGAGATCATACTGAGGGGACAAGATCACACACACAAGCGGGTTCGCCACTGTTCTGCGAAATCCAGGTTCTAGCTTTCAAAGTTTTAGTTAGAAACTTATCAAATAGAGTAGTTAAATCACTTTATTTTTAGTTATTTCCATTCTCGATATTGCCGGGGAAGCTGTGGGGATTGATAGTTTCTGAGAAACTATGATTCATTCCTCACTTCTGAGGTAGGATCGAGAATCTTGCAGATAGATTAGTTATTTCGTTGTTTAGAATAGATATACGAAATTGCACAGGCAAATAGCTACACTCGGCTATTTTGTTTGTTTTAAATTATTAGTTTAATTGTCAATTTTAAGTATCCTAAATAGTTGTTTTCTTATAAATTTCCTGAAAAACACAAAAAAAGGAAGTCATAGATGTTAGGAGTATTCTTAGATTTCATTTCATTATAGTTTGCTTTATTTACTACCTTTTGAATGACAATTACGGGACCTAGGGAGCCCAGAGAATATATTTTCGAGCCAATCGTACCTCAGCCCAATCTCGTAGTAGCGATAACTGACATCGACCAAAACCTTAGGATACAAGTCTTCCAAACAACAACAGACTTCCAACAGGTCAGGTCACAATTGAGAGGGTTAAACATAGAAGACGACCAAGCACATACATTTTGGTCAAATCAGCCAAACTACAGGTTATCCTAGAAAAACATCCGCATGACTGTAGGAGGATTTGAAAGAGAACAAACATTTGGGTGTGATCCTTTAGTTCCACAGCCAGACGCTGGAGACACCCTCGTAGATATAGATACCAGCTTGAGAATCCAGGTGGCAAGAACACCTGTAAGATATTCTGAGAAGATCGCACAACTGTTGGTTTTAAACATAGAAGCTGAGAAAGCATACGATTACTGGATACTAGGGATTAGGACTTGATCTCGCGCATGACCATAACAGGACCACAACAACTGAGAGTTTACGGTTGTGATCCACAAATCCCACAGCCTAACGTATATCCATAAGAGAATTAGATATAGACACTGGCCTACGCACGCTAGTATTTCAGTCTACTCCGATTCCACCTATCATCATCCAGCAGTTTATCCCTACTGGACATAACAGCTAACGAGGCTAGAGAATTTTGGACTAGGCCAGAGAATCGTCCATAGAGTTGACTATATTCACCATATGACCTTATCTGGGGACGTACACGAAACTATCCCGGGTCATTTTCCACGCATCCCACAACCCATAGACCGAATCACGCCAGAGCTCGATATTGATTGGAGCCTTCGAGTAGTCATCCTGGCTGATCGATCTATCACACCGGTCCAGGTTAGAAGGGCCTTCTTTGCCTTAGATTCGCAGATTCCATTAGTGCGTGTCGAAGATATTAGATTTCCTAACTAGTCTATCCGTACTATCTGTATTCCATCCCCACCGGCTGTCTCGGCACGACCTCGGGAGGTCAGGTACGTGGAAGAGTCGCTTGTAGATTCCCACGCTCGCTTGTCACTTTTCTGGCGTACAAAATTGGTGAACCCGACGTGAAACAAACAACTGTTTCACCTTCTCCATCTGCTTTCACATCAGCTTAACCAACAAAATTGGTGAACCCGACGTGAAACAAACAATCTTTCACCTTCTCTTTGAGAAGTCACTTCTCTTTCGCTCCTTCCCATTATTCTGCGGGTATTCATATACCCCCCGAATATGTCGGGATTCGATGCATATGGCAGACCCCTCCTGGGTCTTGAGGCATACTATGCCCAACAGAATAGGGAATCATCACCCTCGCTCTCAGTATGGGGTGACAACTATTCAACTAATCAGTTGTCAACACAAACCCCAAGAATCAGATATAGTTCGTCTTTGCAAACTGAGGAGTTAGTTCAACCCCTCGAACCCAACAAATAGAACCTTCAGGTTCAAACAATATGACATTTACTAGAGAATCTGGTTCATCTCCTCAGGTGTTACTTAGACCACATATTAGTAGGCAATCAGATCCATACCTAGTCTTAGATGATGGACAGTCAACACGTTATCCTAGGAATGAACAACACTCCCGGGGAATGTACCCATCTATAGGAGGTTTACAAATACAACCCGAAGTCTCTTTTCAAGAAAATACCTCTATACATACAGGAAATATTCTAGGAGAAACCTGGCAAAATAGCGATCAGTTCATGATAGGATATCACACACCTTTACAACACCAAGGTATACAACAAACGCCGCTCAGGAAAAGTGCCGTGGCTACACCCAATGAAGTCATTTCAACGTTGGTAGAAAGAGTGAGAGGGTTAGAACTGGCTCAAGCAAGTCAAAATTCTCCGTTCATACAAACAGGAAGTTCCAATCCTCCATACCACTCTAGTCAGGTAGATCTCCTCACAGGAGTAGGCACGTTAGGCATGCCTCCTCATTATCCACCACAAATGCCAACTAGAACCACCATCGCTAGCACTATTCCACCAGGTCTAGTACAGAGTAATCCATTCCTGTATAATACCCCTTCATACTAAAACATGTACTCCAAATCACCACAAGGGGATATGTACTCATCCCCGGGCATGTTTACTCAGGCACAGGGGCTTCCTTATGCCCCTGCTAACGCATACATTACGCCATATCAACAACCCGTTCCACCACCGCCTCCTCAACAGACACCATCAATGGTTGAGACGTATGCGATAGGGACTTATTCAGAATATTTGAAGGAGCCCTTAGATTTCACCATACGAAGCGTCATGCTTCCAAGGCCCCTTCCCGATTTGCCTAAATACAAAGGAGAGGGAGATCCGAATGCGCATATCAAAGCTTACGCTACTGCCATTCGGGAATTACTCCCATGGGACGGGGTTGTTGCTAAAATATTTCCCAAAACGTTGGAAGGCATCGCTCTCGATTGGTATTACAGAATACCCGAGGCTTCCATACACTCGTTCAAACAACTCGTGTCTGAGTTCATCAAGGCCTTCGACATGAACAAACTATTAAGGACAGGAATCAGGGAGTTCTTGCACATCCAAGCAAGAACATAATGAATCTGTCGCCCATTTCATCCAAAGGTGGCGCACAGTCCTTTATTCCTCGGCAAGCGCTCCAAACATGGATCAGATGGAATTATGTGATTTATTCCTTCATTCTCTCAGCAGAGAAGTGAAGGAAGAAGTCCAGAAGTTCCCACTAAAGACTTATGATGAAGTACTCGAGAGTGCTCTACGGATAGACCAAGCAGCAATAGATAGTGGTCGTAAGACGTATGGAGCAAACGGGAGGTTAATCACCTCTACTCAAAATACTACAACTCTCACAAACGTCAATCAAGGACCCAAAATCCTTAACAAAAATCGTGGGGTAACAACAGATGGGGTAACTGACCAGCCCAAGAGGGTAAATGTTGTTAATACTCCGTCACAAACAAACAATCAACGAAACAACAATTTTACCCCAACGGTCAATACGGTGGATTTTAATAATCCACAACAACGGCGAAATCCCATGCAAGGACAAAGCCAAAACTCCTTTGGTTATCAAAACCAAAGTCAAAACCAGAAACAACAAAACTTTAGTCCTAATAGGCAACAGTTTGATCGGAATTTTAGGCCACAATACACACCAAACCAACAAAACGGGAATTACAACCCCAATTCTTATTGTGGCTTCCATAAAATTCGGGGGGCATGACACTAGAACGTGTCGTGACTATAACAAATTCATGCAATGCTTTCCAAATGAACAAAAACAATTCTTTATGGATATGTTCTTAGCAGATCCTACGTCACCAACGGCAAGTACCTTCGCAGGGGCAGTTTCTCCTCAGAATGCCCCTCTCAAGATCTTTAATGATCCACTCCCAAATCATGATAGCAATAGGTTGAAGCCAACCGGAACAAACAAAGGTGCAATAACAGGAAACAATGATCACGAGGCCTCGACTTCGCTAAATCCGTCAGTTGCACCACAACTAGGGAGTCAACCATGACCTAAGGTAGTTGGATTAGTGGAGTTAGACTCCGAATTACCCATTGAAGCAATTACGAGGACACGAGAGTATTTCTCTCAACCAAGTCCAAGCCATCTGCCGGAAACCGATAACATCCAGCAAACCGTAGCAAAACCTATGGGTGCTTACGATCTAATTAATGATCTAACAAAAACCTTTTCGCATATTTCGTTCCTTGATTTACTAAAGAACTCCCCTGCTCACAGGGCTGCTCTTTTAGAAGCGTTAGGTTTGGGTCATTTAATTAGTATCACTCCACTGCCGGAAGCACAAGTAAATCATATAGACTTTGATATCTATCCTCCGGGACAGGCGGATAGGGATATCAAATTCATATTCGAAATAGGTAAAATGCCTACAGATGCCGAGATCGCACGCCGAGGTGATCCAGCCCTACACTTGCAAGTATAGGTTTATAATAATTATGTAAAAAGGGCAATGGTTGACGATGGAGCTGCAGTTAACATAGTCCCTTTCTCTTTTCTCCAAAAATTGGGATATGGTGAAACGAACTGTTCTACTACACGAAATACCTTGAGAGGCTATGATAGCCTTAAAGCCACTTCGATAGGAACCATAATACTACCGGTCACCTTGGGACCTAAAACAATCCTAACCGAGTTTTATATTATAGATCGGGAAACCAATTATAATATGATCCTCGGCCGACCATGGATACACCGCATGAAGGCAATCCCTTCTACGTTATTTCAAGAAGTAAGATTCTTGCATCTGGAAAGGTATTTGTGGCCAAGGGTGATCCAAAGCCATTTGACGTGCACCTAGCTGATTTAAAGAAAAGACCAGGTGTACACTCAGAATTTGAACTTCCAACGAACCAACTTAATAAACCCACTGACTC
Source organism: Taxus chinensis (assembly GCA_019776745.2). Taxonomy (NCBI): domain Eukaryota; kingdom Viridiplantae; phylum Streptophyta; class Pinopsida; order Cupressales; family Taxaceae; genus Taxus; species Taxus chinensis. The sequence continues at coordinate 210,392,734 of CM034151.1, read as the reverse complement.
AAAGTCAAAAGAAAGGTTGGTACCTACGACGGATCTTGAAACCGTCAGCTTAGCCAAAACAACCCCAATGCCTGGCGGTAAAACTAAAGAAGCTGTATCACTAGGGACTACTGCAAAAATCGTCGAATTAATAGAACAAGATTTACCAATGTTCTTACCTTTTGATTCGGCAGGCATAGGATATTCCCTAGGAGTTGGCTCTCTTCCGGCAGAAGATCTCTGCATGGTCGAGGTAGAATACGCAAACACGATAAACACCCCAGCCCCCGTATTCCCAGCTAAGTATTGGACTCTCCATTTTGATGGGGCTAGGTGTCGTTACGGAGCAGGGGCAGGTATAATTCTTACCTCGCCAGAAGGAAAATTCATCCCATTTGCCTTCAAGCTTAATTTCGAATGCACAAACAACAGTGCTGAATACAAAGCTCTCCTCCTCGGTCTCACCTTAGCCAAAAGAATTGGCGTAGATAATATCAGAGTTTTAGGAGACTCGCAATTAGTAGCAAACCAAGTTTCAGAAGTATATGAAACTAAAGCCGAACACTTACAACCTTATAAAAACGCTGTGTTAGATTTAAGTAAGGTGTTTAACTTCATATCCATTGAAGCTATACTGCGAGAGAAAAATCTCCTCGCTGACTCGATAGCAACTTCAGCGTCACGTTTTACTCCAAGCAATGAGCTAGAAGACACTCACTTCACAGTATCCATTCGTGACGAACCATTAATAAAAACAATGACAAACCCTCTTTCTAGTGGAAATGAATCCACCATCCTAGACCATGTTGGAAATGATGCAGCTACTTTGGATTATTTAAATGCCTATGCAGCATTACATCTCTCCTATCACATGCTAGACTTATCCCTGATTCCACATTCGTCTTCCTACTTCGGAAATCCCGTAACGGATCTTCCCTCACAAAGGGAACCTAGCATATATGCGATAGAAAATGGGGATGACTTAGATTTACCTCCTGCACCACCTGAGTTCGAAGAGGGTAACGCCTCTTTAATCGAGGAAACAATTGATGTCAACATTGGGACAGAACATGAGCCAAGGATATTGAAATTAGGTTCTTCGCTAACACCAGAAGAAGTGGAAATACATACTCAGGTTCTCAAAGAACATCAAAAGGCGTTTGCATTTAATTACAAGGAGATGACAGGAGTCGCACCCCACATTGCGGTACACAACCTCGTCACTAAATCAGATGCAAAGCCGATTAAACAAAAATCAAGGCCCATGAAGCCCAAAGTAGCTCTCATGGTAAAAGAGGAAGTAAGAAAACTCCTTCAGGTAGGATTCATCAAGCCAGTTGACTACTCTCAATGGGTATCTAACATCGTTCCCGTTCTCAAAAAGAATGGAAAGATACGCATCTGCATAGATTTTCGGGACATTAACAAAGCATGTCCTAAGGATGACTTCCCATTACCATCTATCGATGTCATTGTTGATGCAACAGCTGGGTTTGAACTTTTGTCTCTCATGGATGGATTCTCGGGATACAATCAAATCAGAATATCCGAGCAAGATCAAGCTAAAACCACGTTCATAACTCCTTGGGGAACTTATTGCTACGCTGTTATGCCATTCGGTCTTAAAAACGCTGGCGCTACGTACCAGCGGGCCATGACATACATATTCCACGATCTAATTCATAAAATCGTGGAATCTTACGTGGATGACTTATTGGCTAAGGCCAAAAAGCGTTGTGACCACCCTGAAGTACTCCGCATCATTCTTTCACGCCTAATAGAATACGGAGTTACCCTAAACCCTGAGAAATGCGTCTTTGGTGTAACAGGAGGAAAACTCCTAGGTTACATCATATCGTCACGGGGAATCGATGTTGATCCAACCAAAATTCGGGCTGTCCTTGAAATGATCCCACCTTCGAGTGAATCTGGAATCAGATCATTTCTCGGAAAGCTAGGTGCAATCCGGAGATTTATCCCGGATCTAATCTTTGCCATTCATCCAATCAACAATTTACTCAAGAAAGACTATAGCATTGATTGGACCGAAGACTGCAATGAAGCTTTTAATGCTGTCAAGCGTTTCTTGCTATCACCACCTACGCTAATGCCACCTAAGCTGGATCGCCCATTAATCCTATATTCGCGAGCTACCAATGTCTCGCTGGCCTGTATGTTGGCCCAAGAAGACGATGACAAGAGAGAACGTGCTATTTATTTCATTAGCCGAACGTTGCTCGACTATGAAACGCGCTATACACAAGCGGAACGAGAATGTCTCGCCATAGTCTTCGCAACCAAACGCCTAAGACATTACATGCTAAATCAAGAAACGAAAGTCATAGTAAAGACAGACCATTTACGGACTTTTCTCACACAAGGGTCCTTGTCCAAAAAGGCTGGGCGTTTTATAACCTTAATGGGAGAGTTCGAATTAACTTTTGTGAACCAAAAGTCAGTTAAAGGACAAATCATTGCGGATTGGTTAGCTGATAATCCGTTAGACGGGGGAGACCTAGTAGATTTGGATTTTCCAGATGAATGCGTATACTACGTCGAAACCCGACCCGCTATATCTGAGTGCCCTTGGTACGCTGATATCATCAGCTATATCATGGACCATAGGTATCCGGAAGGAGCTACACCGCAACAAAGAAGGCGGTTACGCATTATCATAGCTAAGTACGTCATTATAGAGCAAGTTCTCTATCGAAAGGCGTTCGATGGAATGCTCTTAAGATGTGTTGACACAGAAGAATCCAAGAAGATTCTCTTTGAATCTCACAGCGGGGTATGTGGAGGCCACTTCGGCGGCCACGCCACTGCTCGGAAAATACACCGAATGGGTTATTTCTGGCCCACTCTCGAACGCGACGCAATAGAGTTTGTACGCAAGTGCCATAAATGCCAAGAGTTCTCTCATGAGATCCACATGCCGGCACAAACTTTGCAACCAATCGCTACTCCGTGGCCCTTTTCTACATGGGGCCTAGACTTAATAGGGAAATTCTCTCCCTCATCCACAGACGGCCACAATTTTATAATTACGGCCACTGAATATTTTACCAAATGGGTGGAGGCCATGCCTCTTACCACCGTACCTGGTTCGGTGATCGCTAAGTTCATTTTGAACCAAATCATTTGTAGATACGGTATCCCGCAAATCATTATCTCAGATAATGGAACTTCTTTCAAAAATGAAGAAGTTCGTGAGCTATGTAACAAATTTAAAATAAGCCATCATACGGCTTCCTTGTATTATCCCCAAGCCAATGGACAGGCTGAAGCAACAAACAAAACGTTGAAAGCCATTCTCCTTAAAACGGTGAAAGAAAACAAGCGAGATTGGCACTTGAAGTTATACCCGGCCTTGTGGGCCCACCGAACCTCGATAAAAACACCAACAGGAGCAACTCCTTTCTCACTGGTATTTGGATCAGAAGCAGTTCTCCCACTCGAGGTTGAAATACCCAGTCTCCGCATTTCACTACAAGGGATTTTGGATGAAGACGCTTACAAAGAAGCATGTCTTTCCCAACTAGAAAGCCTAGATGAAACTAGGCTAGATGCTGAACAACGACATAGAGTCTATGCCGACCGGATGTGCCGGCAGTATAACAAGAAGGTCTACGAACGTGACATATACGAAGGCGATCTAGTTCTAAGACTAGACAGCCGGATCGACAAGAAAACCGGCGAAGGAAGGAAATTCTGGCCCAAATGGTTGGGCCCGTACCGAGTCACAAAGGACTATGGAAATGGTGCATACCTCTTATGCACGCTAGAAGGTGAGGATTTTGGCGAAACAGTCAATTCCCTCCACCTCAAACGTTTCTACGCATAAGTAGTTAAGGCTTGGATAACTATCTACATTGCATTTTCATATAGATTAGGATCATTTTGTCCACTTGTTCTTACACGAATCATGATCGAAGAATCTATTCTCAAAGCAATTCACTACAAACTCGTGATGTTTCTGGCATAATAGTTCTTTAATCATATCTCTCCATATTCATGATATCATCAGTCATCTTGGAATCTTTTATCAAATAAAATCAGACATGACGAAGTCCTAACGGTAACCATACCAAGATCTGCAAGTCTTTTCTCGCCTTGGTTCCTTCTTAGAATAGGTGTCTTGTCTATGGTCTGTTCTAGAAGCTTCATGGTGTCACATCTATCCCATATATATACATCTCTTTGGAAACAAACATATACTGACATCTTACTCAAATAAACAAGTCAAATGTTGATCAAAAACAGAAAATTTTAAATTTACACATTTCCCTGCCCCACCAACCCTCGGTGATGAGCTTGCGTCTCTTACTAGTGACGTAGGGTTGGGAAAGGATGGAAATGCCCTTACTCGCCTACGCTTTGCCCATGGTGATAAACCCACGCTTCTTACTAGTAGCATGGGGCAAGGTGTAGGGGGTCCTCTAAGACAAACAAATTCAAATGGTCATACGAAAGCAATTCAAACTTTCAAACTTTGAGTCAAAAACGAATGAATCAGATGTTCAAAATTCCAAGAGAGTCAAAAATCCTAAAAACCAGATTTTGTCTACTATGAGGCCATCTACGGGTCTAAGTCTGGATAAACCGCAAGGCAGGTTTCACCCAAAACTTCGAAGTCATTCAGGTAGAGTAAGCTTGTAGCTTCCAATTTGGTTCCACCAAAGCTTCGTCTGTCTTTTGTCACTATCGTTTCACAATTCTTCATAACTTGCGCCCTTCTTGGCTCTTGGTGATGAGCCCTCGCATCCCACTGGTTGCGTGGAGTTAGGAGTGGGGCAAGTTTATCTGTTCATCTTACCGTTTATTTTCATCACTATGCCAAAATAACATGAGGTATCCAAATTGCTAACGAAAATTAAGATTCAAGATCATGGTATATCTACAATATCATATATCAGCATCATGAAACACAAAAAGAAAACAACCATTTGCATCATCTGTTTTCCATTGCATACATTCTAAAAAGCATATAAAACATACATCGTAATATACAAAAAGCAGTTGGAAATAGAAAGAAGAGCACGAGTGACAAGTTTTGATCCAAAATCGACGCATATATATATAAATAATCAATGTTTATATACAATGCCATCATGCACTAGGCATGGTCAAAACGCTCAAAGAGCCCGTAATACACAAAAGAATCTAACATACAAATACAGAGAGCCAAGTGGCCTCTCAACCCCTGCGCGATCCCGCTGAAGGTGCGCGCCCTCGCCTAGGACTCCGGCTACGCTGGCGCTCTGAATGGACGGAGGGCTCAGGGTCCCTAGGAGCAGCTGTAGTCTCACCATGAGAGCGGCTCCTCATAAGACGCTCGGCTGTCCTATAGCCTGCCAACTCTGTACGAAGAGTTGACACCATCTTGGCCACATGCCAAACGGGAGCAAAGACGTCAGTGTGCCTGCCGGCTGCTGAGGGCTCCCCGGCATCCACAGATAACTCCGCACGGGTCTTATCCATAGGGATCATTAGAGAATCGACGCAAACCCTACGGATTAGATCCCGCCACTCGTCAACAGTCTCTGCAAAACAAAGAAAGAAAGACGAATTAGAAACTAGGCAAGAGGTTAAAGTATACACGATACAAATAGAAGGAGAGTTAGCAATTAAAAACAAATTCTAAAACAAATAAGCATTGAAAGGAAGAAATGATAACTTACTCGGATCACCGGGCCTCCAAGATGGGTCGCTAGGGCCAGCACCTGCTGCTGATGCCGCTGTTGACTGAGGGGCTGCTCCTGTAGTAGGGGCAACATGGCGCCCTGCAACGGACTCATCATCTCCACCGTGGCCCTGGGAGAGTGGCTCCTCGGAAACCAGAGTCTCTCTCTCTGCGCTCTGCTCTGCCCTCTCCGCCTGCATAACATCCTGAGTGTCATGCCACTCAGGATCGCTCTCATCTGTCTGCTCCTCTGACCCTCCCTCTGCGTACTCCTCTGAATCGGAGTCAATATCTATGGGGTCGTCACTGCTATGAGCAGGACCTGCGGCAATCCGAAGTAAAGGTGCCTGAGGTGCACCAGCTCTCCCTCTGGCCCGAACTATCCCCCTGGCTGCAATAGGAATGCCAGGGGTAACCACTGTGCAACCACGGCCTCTAGGCCCCCCTCTAGCCTCCCGGACTGATCTATAAACAGGTGCTACTGGAGGAAGCATGGCCACGTATGGGAGGCCAAACTGCTGAGGAACCCTGCTGAAGGGATGTACCTCTACCCGTCCCACACGGTCAATAAGCTGCCCTGTGATAGAACAGGAGACCAATGTCATGGCCTCCTCTCCCCATATACCGGCCATAAGCTGGTACGGTGTGGCCTCCATGTCTACTGTAGTGAGGGAGGCTACTGGCTGGTGAGGTGCTCTAAGCACCGACATATGTCTGACCATCTGGCTGCCCTCACCGCCCCGGGATCTGCCACCTCCACGCCTCTGCCATATGGAATGAAGCGCTCATACACCTAACTCATAACTAGAGTGGGGTGGCTCAAAGACTATCCCTGTAACCGGACCACCCTGTATAAGTCGTGGTAGGTGGTCCCCAAAATATCCGCGCCCCAGGGGTATATTTGGCCATGCCCCTCTATCTGTGCAATAATGGGGGCCCAGCAGTATAACAATGTATCGCCTCCCTTGTCCCCGATGAGTCTCGAGGCAAGGATCCCCATAATGGCCTGTCGAAAAATAGGGATGGGCAAAGAAGGAATGGATCTGACTCGCACTCCCTTCTTCGGCCCCGTAGAGATGGCTGCATCCCCCATATAGCCTGCCCACTGAGCAATCTGTGCCCTGGAACCAGCTGTCTCCAATGTAAGTCTCCTCCCAATGATCGGGACCCCCAGGATACGATAAACATCCTCCAAAGTAATCGTCCACTCACCGCGGACCCCTGGCAATCGGAAGGTGTTCCGATCTGCATCCCAGTATGAAAATAAGTCACAAAGGATGTGACTGGATGGAGCAACGTGAGGCACACGCGATATACGCAGTATGCCGGCCCTCTGCAATGTGTCCTCCTCATCCGCTGAGAGGGCATCCAATACCCTGGGCAGCCAGTCACACTCTCTCTCCCGGATCCATCTGATATACTCCTCTTTCGCCTGCATACACCCAAAAAACACACAAAGAAGAGTAAGTTAGTATCTAAACGATATCAAGAGAATCAATAAAAAACATATACAAATGCTAAAAATGCAAGTATAAGCTTTCAAAAGAGGTTCTTTTGCATTCTGTGCAGAACCGCCGCCCTGGGCAGGGGGGCGGTTTTGTAACCGCCGCCTTAAAGGTGGCGGTCTCGTGACCGCCGCCCTGGACAGGGGCGGCGGTCACGGTCCGTTAACCCGCGCGGGTTTTTAAACCTAAAAAGCCCAAAAAATGCAAAAAATAACCATTTAAGCTAAAAACAAAGCCTACCCAGTAGGCGCCCCCCCTAGATGGACCCTTTAAACCAAACATTTTCGAAAATAACCCCCCCGTTACATTTAATTTTCCATTTCAAATTCAAAGGGGGGAAAAACACAAAATTAAAGAAAACCAACCTGTGACCTTGCGGGGTGGCGTTCCGCACGTGGAGGCATGATCACAATCTCGCTGCGGACGTTTCGACTCTACTCGCGTGAGAAACCGTCACCGTGGGTCCCAGAGCTCAAAATCTATCAAATCAATTCGCGCAAATGAATAGGAAAATGGGCCCACTTTCATATATATAACGCCCTGATTCGTTTTAAAATAACTTTTTCGCAGGTTCGGAGCGCCGACGAAGGTAAGTTTTTATCCTCGCACAAATGGTACGTCCTCTTTCCCTGTTATTTTAGCGTTTATTCTCCAAATTATTGTATCTATCTGCACTTGAGTTCTCCTTTCATTTTGCAGGCAGCGGGAATTTTGGACGGCGTCATTTCAACACACGGGTGTGTAAGGTATAACTTCTAACTTCCCATTTCGGGACAGCCATACTCGGACCCACCGTTTTACGCCTCTTCATGGCTAAAACGCTTCTCCGAGGGGGCAATATGTACGTACCCAAAATTGTAAGGTACTGTACTGCAGAACGGTGTAATAAATGCCCCAATGATGATGCAGGTCTCTTCGCAAGGTGTTCGGGGATCTAGAGAAGCTTTACGGATATGCGTTAACATCCCGCATGCCCCCGCTTAGCCCCCGCGTGCCTTGTTTTCCCTTTTTCTCTTCCTTTCCTTAGCTTTTTGGTCTTCAGTGACGAAACCGCCGCCCTGAACAGGGCGGCGGTCCTGTAACCCGCCGCCCTGGGCAGGGCGAGCGGTCCTTTACGCGTTTTCCAGAACGTTTTCTTTGACGAAACGCACGCAAAATATCGACGTTTCACCAGCTTTCCTTGCCGACTTGAACTAGCATTTATGTTTTTGGTCCCCTGGAATAGTGTTTTTGCTTTGTTTATTGTTTAGGAGTTCTGTTTGGGTTTGATCTTTGGGTGTTGGAATTCCTATAAATGCATGGTTTGTGCACATGCAAATGGCCACCATTTTTCATTCCAATTTTCTTATTTTGCAGTGCTCTGGTCTTTTTGAATTTGTTTAGGATTGGTAGCATAGTTTATTGCAGGTTTAGTTTAGCATTGTGTTGCTGCTGGTAAGCCACAAACCCATCTTGTGCAAGCAGTGTAGTCTTGTGTTGCAGCTGATAAGCCACATATCCAACTTATGCAAGTGCAAACATTACTTGGTGCCCCTCATTCTTGTTTCAACCTCACCATTTTCAGTAGTTCAGTCTTTTAGTTTGCTTAAGTTTGATAGTTTAAATCCTTTACATGCTTGGTTGTATTGCTCAGCTGTTGGTAAGCCACAGACCCAACTTGTGCAAACAGTTTTTATTGCTTTAGAATAGAATAGTTTAGGCAGCCATTAAAGTTGCAGGTTTTTCTCTTCATACAGATTAGTTTCAGGTTCTGGACGCATTTTGTTGCATGATTCGCAGTAGACCCCGCTAGGAATTGCATAAGCCAAGCTCTGTACTCTTGCGCTATCCCTCTCCTATCTGCATTCTATTCTGTCTGCATTCCGAAGGTTGTCCATTGATCCAAATATCTATTCCTGTTGACGCAAGCATTACACACTTTTCTGGATTCACGTGAACACAAAGAACGAGGAGATCATACTGAGGGGACAAGATCACACACACAAGCGGATTCGCCACTGTTCTGCGAAATCCAGGTTCTAGCTTTCAAAGTTTTAGTTAGAACTTATCAAATAGAGTAGTTAATCGCTTTATTTTAGCTATTTCCACTCTCGATATTGCCGGGGAAGCTGTGGGGATTGATAGTTTCTGAGAAACTATGATTCATTCCTCACTTCTGAGGTAGGATCAAGAATCTTGCAGATAGATTAGTTATTTCGTTGTTTAGAATAGATATACGAAATTGCACAAGCAAATAGCTACACTCGGCTATTTTGTTTGTTTTAAATTATTAGTTTAATTGTTAATTTTAAGTATCCTAAATAGTTGTTTTCTTATAAATTGCCTGAAAAACACAAAAAAAGGAAGTCATAGATGTTAGGAGTATTCTTAGATTTCATTTCATTATAGTTTGCTTTATTTACTGCCTTTTGAATGACAATTACGGGACCTAGGGAGCCCAGAGAATATATTTTCGAGCCAATCGTACCTCAGCCCAATCTCGTAGCAGCAATAACTGACATCGACCAAAACCTTAGGATACAAGTCTTCCAAACAACAACAGACTTCCAACAGGTCAGGTCACAATTAAGAGGGTTAAATATAGAAGACGACCAAGCACACACATTTTGGTGAAATCAGCCAAACTACAGGTTATCCTAGAAAATATCCACATGACTGTAGAAGGGTTTGAAAGAGAACAAACATTCGGGTGTGATCCTTTAGTTCCACAGCCAGACGCTGGAGACACCCTCGTAGATATAGATACCAGCTTGAGAATCCAGGTAGCAAGAACACCTGTAAGATATTCTGAGAAGATCGCACAACTGTTGGTTTTAAACATAGAAGCTGAGAAAGCATACGATTACTGGATACTAGGGATTAGGACTTGATCTCGTGCATGACCATAACAGGACCACAACAACTGAGAATTTACGGTTGTGATCCACAAATCCCGCAGCCTAACGTATCCATAAGAGAATTAGATATAGACACTGGCCTACGCACACTAGTATTTCAGTCTACTCCGATTCCACCTATCATCATCCAGCAGTTATCCCTACTGGACATAACAGCTAACGAGGCTAGAGAATTTTGGACTAGGCCAGAGAATCGTCCATAGAGTTGACTATATTCACCATATGACCTTATCTGGGGACGTACACGAAACTATCCCGGGTCATTTTCCACGCATCCCACAACCCATAGACCGAATCACGCCAGAGCTCGATATTGATTGGAGCCTTCGAGTAGTCATCCTGGCTGATCGATCTATCACACCGGTCCAGATTAGAAGGGCCTTCTTTGCCTTAGATTCGCAGATTCCATTAGTGCGTGTCGAAGACATTAGATTGCCTAACTAGTCTATCCGTACTATCTGTATTCCATCCCCACCGGCTGTCTCGGCACGACCTCGGGAGGTCGGGTACGCGGAGGAGTCACTTGTAGATTCCCACGCTCACTTGTCCACTTTTCTGGCGTACAGTGCACCTCATTCCTAGGTTGATACTTGGGACACCATGCTATTGATCAGCTGCATCTCATAGAATAGCGCATATGTTATATAGCCAAGTTCAATCCCTCTACTTCCGAGGAAGCCTAGCAATAGAGTCTCAGTAGGGCATGGATATGGCAAAATGACCAAGTAGTACCATTGTGAGATCACTCATCTATCGTGATTTGAAGTAGTGAACCATAACCATTCTGATTGCCCTGCCTATGTTTATTCTCGGCCCATGTTAGGTAATTCAAACATATTAGTAGGCATGTTTACCATTCCAGATGCTTGTATTGTTTTCATAGACTAGTTGAGAACAAGTCTTGATAAAGCAATTATCATCTATAATGTCACATCTTGACATAGCCATTTAGAAATCTTGGCTAACATGGATGGCAATGGTGTCTATCTTTCCTTTGTATTAGTCAAACTTTGGCATATCAAATTGCTTTGTAAAGGGTTGAAGGGTCATTGTCTTGTCAAAAGGATAGGGGCATAGTTCTTCATATTGATATTTCCTAATGCTCCCTATATTGCTCTCTTGTAAACTCGCAAGCATCGTTTTCATAGACTGTACATCCTGTGCAAGAAATTGTTCTTTAGTGGGAGGAGTAGGAATGTAAACATGATGGTACCCTATGTCTTCTTCTCCTTGTTTTTCAAAAGTGCATAATTATTGATACTTAATTCATAGGCCTCACCTGAATTTGAATGTTCTTGTTTACAAGACAAATATGTACATAAAAAGTAAGCAAAGCAAGTTGTCTGCTTTAAATTGCTGATTTGTTGTAGAATTGTGGTCTGGTTTATAGCATCTTGGATCTTACATGTTCAAACAATATTCGTTACTGTTTAGGTTATTCATTTGTCTCAAGGTCAATTTTATATTCTCCGTGGCACTTTGATGAGGGGTATCTTATGCAATACTACTTTATCATTTTCTGCATAACAAGTGGAAGCATGTTAGTATTTTCAAATCTTATTAGTTCTTTCCATATTGATAAGGGGGCGTATAACTTTCACTACAGTGGTGTCATTTGATTTCAACATATTGGTACGAATCACAATGACATTTATGTTAGCGCCTATATTTTACAATGTTGAGCCATATAAATTTGTCTAATTTTCTAAGAATTAAATTCATCTAACAGAGTAAAAATACTTTATCCCCATTTTCTATAGTAGGTTACTGGTGTGTCTACATGTAAAATCAAATGTTGACGTCTTATTCAACGTACATTTTTTAACTACAATCTCACATAAGTGAATCACAAGTCAATTAAGTAGCACAAATGGAATGTTCCCGTATTCATTTTCAAAAGGTTCCCTATTGCATGGACTACTTCGGGGTTCATGGAACCACCCCCATTATTGTAGCTTAATGCATGATGTCATCATATTTATTATGTTCCAGTTGAGCGGTTTAAAGGGATGTATTCTCTTACTTATCAAAACATGTCACACTTACAGTGTTTTGAATATCTACTTCTTTTATCATAACTTTATTACATTATAATTTTATTAATATCTGTGAATTACAATTTCTCAACCTTCAATAAAAACGTGTATTAGAAGTCTTCAAACATTTGAAATTCAATCGTAATTCATTCTTTAAACAAGCATTTTAAAACTGTGTGCTAAGAATAAGTATTTTTTAATCAATTTAGATAGGCATCATTTCTGATTCTCTACATCGTGCAAGGGCGCAAGAGAAGAGCATATGTGATATCTTCAAAGAATCTCAAAAGATGAGCCCAATAGTAATATAAACTATAATTTCAACAACATTGTCAAATTGACCAATACTTACTACATTATTCTTAACAATCTTGTAGCGGCGAAAGGTTTTATTTCATTGTTTCTGATTCCCAAGGTCACCCCAAGGGAGGCAAGGGAAGATTTTACGCGATCCCAACTCCTCATTAGAATAACAATGCGAAATACTACCTAATCAAATACCTAAACGATGTTAAAAAAATAGCCTGCAAAGACGAATATGTGATTATGATATCATGTGCAAAACTTAATAATATATAGCATGTCAACTCTTTAAATCCAACTAATATTATAAGTTATTAATTGCGCATCTTTATCTTTGCCTATATGCGGGTTAGGATGTAATAACACACACACACATGGCTGTTTTCACACACACACAGTGTACACTGCACACACACACAAAGAGATGAGAGAGCCCCTAAGAATAGTGCATGCACCCCTATATTTATCACATGTACAACTCTGTACAAAATTTTGTACATATTACATTAAATGCATAGCGCCACTCGAGAGGATGTCTTTGACACGAAAATAGCATATTGCGTTAGTCTAAGAAAACAGATAGGACAATCACAAGGTGGAGAATACCTGTATTACGAGAAAAATATACCTGCGCCACTAATAGTACATGTGCACCCTGGTCAGGGTGTGTGTGCCATTCTGATAGGTTTCCGACTGCATCAAATATGTACAGTACTCTTACAATGTGTCCACCTGGGTTAGTGAATACCTGCGCAACAGGTTAATTCTGGATACATTCGGGGTTAGTGCTGCCTATGTTTAGAATCGGCATTCTACAATCACAAATTTGTTACAGTATGCCTACGCCACTAGAGAGATGTGTGTGCCCCTAAAATCATGCCTGCGCTCCTAAAATTGCATAATGCGTTTATATCTTTAAAAAATCTTAGTACGAAAAAGGACTCAACAAACTTAAAAATACTCTACATTTCTTACTACAGTTACTTTACACTTGGTAATGACCCATTAAAATTAAGGCTATAAACATAAAGTAATATGTATTGAATGAGCAAAAACTCCAAACAATGGAAATTAATTTCTACATGTGCATATCAATATGTTAGCCAATAGGAATGAATCACTGTGTCACTTAAATACCTTGGGACTAAGGCATACGACTATGCGTGCCACTTATGTACAAGTGTTGATTTTAAACTATATGACTAATGTAAACACTTATTAACACCTAAATAGTCATATTTATTAAGAATTAAACACCATTATAACACGTGGGATTCACATAGTAAAATTATGGCATAGCACGTTCATTCGAAGGGTATTAAATAATACCATTAATTCTAGTTTTTACATCTATGTATTCAATTTATAATACCCCCTCCTATTATATTATTAGAATTAAAATACCCTCTATTTTTTCCATGTATCTTACTTACCCATTTTCCAATGACAATTTTATTTAGCCCTTTTTATTTCTACCCTAATATATTAAACAAAAAAATATCATATTTCTCACTCATTGTTTTTTTTAATATGCATTTTCTCTCGAAAGATAGTTTGAAGCCATTCAAGACCTTTTACCAATTCACCTTTTAAATGTTAATCTTTATTCATTTATCAATAGTTCTTCAAATAATTAAGATGGTGAAATAATATAACTTATGTTGAAAAACATACTCAATTCTTAGTTTTCTACCATATTATTATTTCTTGGTTAAGAATATCTTAATTGAGATTTCTTTATTCAAAAAAAGATTATGATTTAACTTTATGACCACACTCCTTAAATTGCAATTTTAAGGTATTTAGTTTTAAAAACTAGGGTTCAAATGTTTTAATTTTAGATTAAAATTAAACCTCCCTTTCCTTTGGCCCATCATCTCTAATCTACCCTCAATACTTGATTCAAAACATTAATAAATTAAACCCTTTCACTCCCTCATGTCTACCGGTATATTGACTTTACTTTTATTAATTTTAATTACCTCAATATAAACCCATGTGCTAGGATATTGCCTAGCTAATGAACCCCCCGTGCATTATAAACACCATCATGATAAGAATTAATCAAGGGTTGGATGCTAACATTTATCAATACAAAACTATGAAATCGACTATGTTAAGAACCTAAATATCCTCTATTCTCTAACAACATATAAATGAAGGAACCTAGGTAGGTTCCATGGCTATCAAAAACAGTTGTCCTTAATGTTCCAAGAACCTAGGAATGGGGGCTTATCAAAGTTGGGGTACAAGACCCTTTTGACACCTCCCATATGACCCAGGCACTTTAAGAAGAGGTTTAACTCTTCAAGATGATGAACTCTCAAGAGGACAAAGTGCAAGCCCTTAGTCTTTTTGCTATATGCTTTGCATTTGCTCTCTTAAGGACTTTAGGTGTAAGTAAAAAGGTAGGTGGAGGGCTCTTTATATAGCCCAAAGGATAAAGGATTCAACACATCCTCATGAATGTGGGATAAAGGTAAAACATAATTAGGAATGGATAAGGTTGCTTTATTAAAGGTAACCTTACTTTAGAAGGGTTTAACACATGTTTAGCAAGTCATGGGAGTTGGGGGGTGTTTTAATTAATCAAAGGTGATTAATTAATAGGTAGGTGTAAGCTTATAGAATCCATTTAGAAGAATATTAGTGCGATTTAGGCTATTAGAAAGGGATTAAATCAATTTAATATTGATTTACTAGTTAAATGAAGGGGAAGACTAATTAATTAATAATAATTAATTAATTTAGATAGAGGAAGTGATTAATTAAAGAAAGGTTGTTAACTAGGTTGTTAGCTAGATATGCGACTTAATCAATTAACGTATTATAATTGATTAACGACAACAAGAGGGAATAAGAGCGCTTTTGACGATACGTCGTCGATTTGCGAGAAAGGGGATAATTAGCGCAATTTAAGTATTTAAATTGTTTGGGCGTAATTATAGGTTTCTACACCTATTATGTTGTAGAAGTTAAATACCACAAAGTAAGTTTCTCCATCTCACCCTACAGTCAACCAAAGATCGGTGTAATCCAAAGTAACCAAGAAACCCCATGTAGTCATCATGGCCTCCATGTCGTATAGAGAACAATGATGTTTGTGAAGTAGAATGATGCCCACATCGACTCTCCACCGATACCCACATTGGGACTACCAATTTGTCTAATCCTTGCCAATCTGATGCCATCATCATGGGATCCCAACTATCTCTCTGATCAACTCCTGGGTACGAAATTCCACTCTGAATCCTGAAGAATCCTTTGGATCATCCTATGAAATAATTTGTATATGTGCAAAGCATGTTAACTCTCCCACATGACCCACACTCATGTGAGGGTATAGCTCCTCATAATGTATCTCAATGCGTCTTGTGGGGGAAAAATCCCAAGACTCCACTAAATGGTCAACCAATAATGTCAACTCTACATAGTTCACCTCTTATGATGAGTGTCAACCTAATGAATAACCAGGTAACTAAGTCAACTCCATCCCTCCACTGACTATCCCATGGGTAAAATGCCCACCATGCCTAGAAGTAGTAAAATACATAGGATTGTTATCCCATGATGAATAAGAAAATGATGAACCTGTAAGCTTTGATTTGTCATAACGACAAACCGTACATCCATGTATGAAGTTGAGGATATCCTCCCTCAACCCATGTCATCTGAACCTCTCTTATATAAACCTGTAGGTCTCATTCAAGCTGAATTGTCTAGTCACGAAATAACAATGCACATGTCGCAATATCTCCATCCTCAACCATGAATTTTAAAAAAGGTACAATCTTCCCTGATAGAAGATCATCTCATCCTCCAATCTGTAGTTGTCATCTTGTATATGACCATCCAAAATCTCATAAGTGTGGCGGTTCTTGGAGTACTCAACCAGAAAATGAGATCTCTAGTCTACCAAAACCTCAAATAATCAACATAATGATAAACTCGGATGATCTTCACCTGTGACCTCAATCTTTGCAACTGTCTCACATGCACTACTACTGGTCACACCCACATCCATCAAACTCCACATCTTCCCGTAGTAATAAAACCCCTCATCATGTCAAAAATTCCTCTCCATCCCCTCAACTTCAACCACTCTAGGTGCTTCTGTATATAATCCCCTCAAGATCACATTCTTGCCCTCAGACTTAAAATTCAACTCCATTGTCTGAAAGTTAGTCTGAAACTTATCAAGAGAGTGAATCCACTACACTCCCAACACTATGTTGGTCACTCCCATACCAAAAATATGAAATCATCGGTAATTGTGCAGTTACTCATGGTGATGCTCAACTGTTGAACTCTCTGTGTGCATCTCATATACTCCCCATTGGATACAAAAATGTTGAATCCCTCAAAGTCCTCCATCTACAAACCTCGTCTCTCAACCAACAATGCATGAATAAAGTTGTGGGTAGCCCCACTATCAATGAATACCACGACTCGCTGACCCTACATTACTCATATAATCTTGAATGCATTGTACATCCGAGTAATAGACAATGTGGTTATAATCTCCAAAGGAAAATTCCCCTCCTCCTGCTCCACATTAGCACTATCCAACACAACTCCATCAACATCATCCATCTCGTGAGTCTTTAACTCCTCACCTCTATCACCCTCACTTTCCTCTAAGACCACAATTAATTGGGCCCTCCCTTTTCCTGTGCAATCATGCCCTGGATCCCAAGGCGTACGAAAATCGAAACATAGTTTCTTTCGCCTCAATTCATCCTTGAGCTCTCTAGAAATGGTTGGATTATTATCCAACTCCTGCCTTGGTGGAGGATCCTTCTATTGAAGTTCATCTGATCCAGATGGAGGTTCATTTTGTTAAACTTAAGGTGGAAACCTTGACTTTGGAGTGGCTAACTCCAAATCATGTGCTCTCCTAATAGCCTCATGCAAAGAAGAAGGATCAAATGCCTTCACAAATCTGGCTAGAGCATTTGTCAAACCTGCTATGAAAAGTGAGGTCAACCTCATCTCTGAAACATCAGGAATCATGACTGATAATATCTTAAAATATGTAATGTACCTATCCAAAGAACATGTCTATCTCAAGTGATTCAACTCCCTGAAATGTTTGTTTGGTTTCCTCCTGTAAAATCTTCTCATCATCCTCTGTGTGAACTCTGCATAAGTATCAATGTGCATATGTCCCTGGGTAATCAATCCATGATGCCACCAATTATGGGCATCTCCCTCAAGATGTAGGATTTCAAATTTAATTACATACTCTTCGCGCATGGGATTCAAGCCAAATTATGTCTTCAACTTTTGAATCCAGGACTGTGTGGTACACATCTTAGACCCATCAAAGTGTGGAATGGAGATTTGTCCCAATCTCCATGATAACTCAGGCATCTGCATCGGATGATATCTCTTGGGCTTGCTACCAATCTTCATTTTGCAGTTCTCCTAGAATGGCATGTTATCATGAAATCCCTTACTCAAATTTTGGTATCTCTCCCAACAAGACTCCTCATCCAAAAAATCTACTAGTTTTCGTACCTGTGAAACTTCTGAATCCCATAAGAAAGAGGGTTCATGAAGCCCCAAATGCCTGGTAGAAGAATGGGGATATTTTTGCCTTGTGTTTCCTTTATCACCTCCCTGAACAGTTTTTCCCCTATTACTAGTTTCCCCTCCCTCTATATGATTATAATCCTACCATGTGTTAATCTCTCAGTTAGCTGGCTCAAATAGAGATTGGTAGTTTCTTGTTGCTTCACCATGTTGGTGAATAATTGTTTCATTATATCTACACCCAGATCCTCACAATCAACAATCTTCTCAACCCAACAGGCTAGAGAAACAACTGCTCTAATACCACTAAAATATCCCTTATGGGATACCACTCAAAAACACAAGATATATATATATATATATGACAGCAAAATAAATTTTTGATTTATTGCAGAAAATACCTAGAAAATTACAGCGAACTAGTTTTCATTTAAACTCGCAAAATACTTGTTCAAAACCCTTGAAAATTTGCAGAGATCTTTTTAATAATAAAACTAACACTAGGAAAATATTTTTGGAATTTTTCAAATAATAAATCACTGCCAGAAAATTACAGAATTCCCTAGGCAGCGGGAAAGCTTCAAAAATTATTATCTCTCTAAATACAAGTGCAAAAATTCTAAAAATTTGGAAATAACTTCTATTAATAACCCTAACCTCTAGATTGGGTATCCGCACTTGGGAAACCCTCTAAAAATAACATTAAAATCCAAAAGTGGGTCGCCACCCTAGAAAAGAGGCCAAAAACCCTCTGAAAATTCTTCAAAAATGGTGCGCAGACCTACCCTTAACGCTGCAGCCAAAAAATAATCTAAAACCCTTGATTTCCCTTCACAAAAAGGCCTAAAACTCCTAAAAAACCCTCCTCTGGAAGCTCTGAAAATTACATCTATAAAAAAACCCTAAATCATCTCCAAAATGACAAACTAGGGTGGATCTCTCACCACCGAAGCTAGGGTCCCTGTGGGATCTTACTCCACAAGCTGAAATTTTTCAAGAAGTAGTTGCACAATGAGAAAAATATGAGAGTATGCAAGTGTGTATTCCATTTCCCCCCACAAACTCCTTTTATAATTTTTCCAAAGTAACAAGAGGCCCAAATGGCCATAATCAACCCCCTCTAGAAAGGAAAAACAAAACATAAAGTAACTTAAGTTGCTTTACCCCCTTCAAGTCGCCACAGGACATAAATGATCCCCAATGTAATATTATAACATTGAAGTATTATGAGGCCCCTCCTTAATGACAAAACATGACATTTAGTCCCACCAAGCCACTTTATGCTTATGTCAACGAAGAATTGTAACAAATGAACTAGGTGGTAATATATATTCATACCCAATAACCTCCAATGTCCTTAGCCCCTTGGGTATGACCAAGGCTAAGACTAAAATTTGGCCCTTAGGCCCTCGGTGAAGGAAAGGGGACATTACAGCAACCAACAGTCTTCATCTCTTCTAACGAGGTGGAATATAGAAGCGCAATGGAAGTAACAAAAGAAACCATGTGGATAAAGCAGTTCTTGGAATAAATTCAGATGTAAGTTAAATGATGTACTCCTCTCTTGTGTGATATCCATAGTTGCATTGCTATCGCAAACAATCTAGTGTAGCATCAGCAAACAAAGCATATATATATTAATATACATTTTATCTGAGAGAAAGTTATTTACAGTGAGATAGGTCTTCATTTTTTTCCTACTGAAGATCGAGTTGCAAATAGCTTCATGAATCCATTGTGTTGTGAAGTTCTATAAATTTATAGAAATGTTTGGCCTTTCAAAATTGGCATTGTACATGACAGTGGCACCACCTAATGGTCGGGCGTATGTATTATTTTTCACCTCTATACTTCTTCTCCATAAAAGCATTGTAAAGATATTTATGATCTAAGTAAACTTATTTATCTAAGTTTACTATGTATTCTAGTAACAAATTATCATTTTTGTAAAGGAGGTCCTTACTTTATAAAAGGAACCTAAGATGCTTATAGATTTTTCATGAGAAACTGTGATATTTAGTCTCACAAATCATGCTTAGTAAAAATCATCACTTATAATATATGGATTCCAAATACTTTTGTACAAAAAGGTAAGTTTAGCATGATGAAGGTGTATAAATCCTTCAAAAGTGGTATGCTAACCTAAAACTCTCATCGTGGGTTAAGGATTGTAAATCCTATTGTACAAACAGGTAATGTTGGCATATAACCCCACTTAACATTAAGGGTGAGTGTTAGAACAAAATGTTAAGTGGGTTATTAACCTCTTACATTTAATGTTGATATTATAAAATTTAGATTATAGTTAATATATAAAAATATGAATATATTTTTTATTATTAGATATAACTTGAAGTTTATAGTAATTGGTTTTTAACCAATTAGTTGAAATGGTTTTTTTAGGGAGTCACACTCGATCACCCTAAAATGTATAAGGGCACTCAAGGCTTGTAAAAAAAAGTTTTTGAGAGTGAGGAGTGGAAAAATTTTGTTGAGAATATTTACCGCGTGTAAATGATTAAAGTTTCTCAAATATATGGAAATTTAATTTTTATAGGGTTTTAACTTCATATAAGTTTTCCCACATTAAATTTGTGTGTTATTTATTTATTTAATGTATTTTGTAATGTTTAATGGTATATTTAGTTTACCTTGATCCTCCTATCATGTTTTATTTTCAATCATGTGTGTAGGTCTAATAGAAGAAACCCTAGAAGATTGTTGGTTTTTGAATGAAAAATAGTTGTAATACATTTACTTGACATTCGACTCTTCATTTTTCATTTGACTTTAAGTCTTCAAAATTAATATATTGATCAAAATATATGGAAATACACAGTTATATGATTTAAGCATGAAAGACTTGGGCATGAGATCAAAAAACAAAAAGTTTAATTTAAGCATGAATGAGTTAAGAATTATAATGAAAGATGTGTGTCTTCCATCGGCACTCTATGGAGAGTCAAAGATTTACCGAGAAGTTAAAGTTTTAAAATCCTTACAATCATGATTTCCCCAATTAGAGGAATATATGGAGGTTATTTTAAATCTGAATCAAAAAAAATTTAATGCCTATGTTTTTTTAGTAAACATATTTAAGCCAAAACCTGCGACTAGATGCAAACAAAAAAGCTGTAAAAGATGAGTTTTTTTATCAATTATTAGCAAAAGAGATGTTAAGAATTTATGTGATTCATGATTTGAACTACAAGATTTTAATTATAGAAATTTCCACCTTCACTTCACGATCCTCAAAATTTAGTGAGCATACACAAAACAAATAGAGTAAGTATGCAGTTTTGTGGATTTTGATTGATCAACCAGAGGAGAAAAAGGGATGTTTAAAAGAAGAGAAACTGTTTTTGGGGGAAATTATTGTAAATTATGGGATCTTATTCTCGTAGGTAATAGTTTTTTATCAGCTCTTAGCTTTAGTTTTAATTTTAGCTTTCTTGCTTTGGTTCTAGAATATATCTTCTTTTCTAGGATTTCTAAAAACAAGCAGAGGCGGTGGTTGATTCCTATTACTCTATAAATACACTCAAATTTTATTGTAAAAAACATATTGGTAGTGAATTCAATACAAAAGAGGAATTTTAGAGCTTCACAAAGTAGTTGTGAGTTACTTAGTTGTTATCAATTGCGGAATCATGGCTGGTCCTAGACAACAAATATATTTTAGTTATTAATTAGAGTTTACACTTTTGGTTTTAAATGAATTTTTAGGGTAGGAAATTGAACGTCAATTGGTCTCACTTTCATGAGTTATTTTTTCTTTCATTTAGTTTCTTATATGTGTTCTACAATCTCATTTATTAAATGGTTTAGAGGTATTATAAAATGGATAATTTCGTTATATTATTCTTGGATATAGTTAGCTTGATCAATTTAATATGTTAACTAACCTCTATTATAAGTTTAGTGAATGAACAATAATTATTTATATAGATTATGCAAAGCAGTGATTCTTCGCATTAAATTTCTTTTGACTGGTTGTCTAGGGTTTATACAAAATAGAGTTAAATATCTTTCTTTTTTCCTAATTTTTGTGGGGCTCAATTGAGATCAAGGTATTTTCTATGCTTAGTAAAAAAGAGAGTAGTTTCATTTGTCTTACCCTTCCCTTCTTTTTTTATTTTTTTGTGAAATTTCAAATCACTCAGAATTATTGTAAATCTCAATAGGTTGAGCTAAATTCAAATCAATATAACTCATATCCATAAAAATTTGGATTGAGATCAACTGGGTCAAGGAATTATTTAAAACTAATTGGTTCCTCGATAGGTTAACAAAGGCCACATGGTTTCTAATTGAGCTATATGTCTAGATTATTTTGTAGTTTGAATCATATTTCCAACAGGGGTTATAAAATGAGTAGGATTAATTGAATGTCTTCCTTTGAATCTTGTGTAACAAATTTCATCAAAATAGTCATGATATAATAAGAGGGAGGATATGGGTTCGTATGGGTAACTTCGTCTTCTTTAGATTCATTAACGACCCTAGTTAGAACTACAATTAATAACATTCTCACGTAAAGAAGGCAATTGGGGTTTGTTCTTTCTTCTGAAGGGAGTAGTTGACATAATTGAACAAGAGTCTATTGTACACATAAATAAACTTCCTCCCCTATAGTAAACCCAATTTGGAGATCTACACGAAAGTTCCCGCACAAAATGGATAATGATGTGTGTGGTCGTAGAAGAGGTGATGGAAAAAGTCATTGCAATTGTACAAAAGGTAATGCAATAATTTGATCCTGATGAAACCCAAATTATATCAAGAAAATTGCAAGAAATGGTGGTAAATTTTCTACACCACTTAACTCCCTCAAAGCAACATGACTAACAACTATGTCATGAGGCTATGGAAAACTACAAGACTACCCAATTGATATCACTACATATAGAGAATTCAGATAAAAGAATAAATATATAAGCACATGTGGTTGAATTAAGATTTGAGTTGGGAGACACGACGGCCTACTATGAACTTTTAGTTTGTTGTCCAGTACTTACTGGACAACGACAAATAGGAACTTAATATCTTCAAAGCATAATTCCTTAAGGAAATTGTAGAATGTAAAATTGAGGAATATATGGATAGAGTTGAGAGGTTGTGGTTGTCACAATTGGGAGATGAATATATAAAGAAACAATGTGCTAGAGCACAAAAAATAAATAATATAAACCAGTATGACAAGATGGTGAGTGTAAATATGAAAAGGTTACATAAGAAACCTATTGAATTGGATACTACAATCACATCCATTACACCCAAACCAGTTATTTCTAAACATACAGAATTAGTTGTCTAGAATACATGTTTGCTCTAAATACAAGAATTCGCCACATAGATCACGAATTGGAACTATTTTGAGAAGCAACTAAATCCTCAATTTGGAAAGCACATATAAAAGTGCTTAGGGGTAATTTGAACCTTGTATCATAAAAATGTTTTGCTTGATCAGAATGTTTCCCAAGTCCCTAACCCAGCTAGAAAATTCAGATGAAGAAGTCATTATGCCTCTTTATATACAAAATGTCTAAGTTTTAGGTGGTTGATGGCCCAGACACTCCCCCACTAGGATAATAACAATAAAAATATAAATACCAAAGAGGTGTCAAATTTTAGGGTTTTATTTGGTTCTTCATCAGATTTATCAAAATACACATATAACAGGCCACACATTAAAGATAGTAAAACGGGGTTGGAGAAAGTCACACATAAATGGAATAGAAAAGGGAAGAGGAGCTTGTAGATGTATTGAGGCTATAATCTGGACAATGTACTATTTTTTTAAATAAATATGAAGATTTAGAAGAGGAATTACTATGTCTATGTTCACTTCACTTGCAATTGTGGAATGATATGAATGTCAAACTATATCCCTACTTCAATGTTCTATTTATTATTGAGTTATATTGTTAATGTGTAATTTTTTGTATCTTTTTATGTGTATGTCATCTCTATATGAACAAAAAAAACTTAATGACCTAACAACGTCTAGTTTATACCAACAATTTAATCACAATATTTAATCAACAATCATGATAACATATTAAACCAAGGAGAATGATCCAAATTGCCCTATATATGGTTCAAACTCATTTCTAGGTATTCTACACATAAGCAAACCAAGGATAATGATGATGTGAAACATATTCAGTACGTAACAATTCACCACATAAAACTATTTAAATCGTGTATATTACAGTTATAATAAGGGATATTGATTCAATTATTCAACTTCACATTCTTCTCAAACTCATATATTATGTTTTGTGCCAAGGAAAAATGCATCCCTTACCAGTTTCCTAGGAATCCATAGGTGTAGAAAGAAGTTAAAAATCCAAGTAAGTTCCTTAGGACCAAAACTATGATCATGTGTAAAATCTAGAAGCCATGTTTGTTGAACATTTCCTTGGGGTTTTCATTTTACGGCATGAGTCATGCCACGCAATTACTTTCAGTGTCACATGTTACTAACAAGTAACCACTAATTTTGAGATTTCATAGCATGTTATATGTTCCATAGCTTTTGAAGTGGCTAGAACATCTATATCACATCGACAAATGATAGATTCCAATTTTGTGCCAAGGAAAAATGCATCCCTTACCAGTTTCCTAACAATCCATAGGTGTAGAAAGAAGTAAAAAATCCAAGTAAGTTCCTTAGGACCAAAACTATGATCATGTGTAAAATCTAGAAGCCATGTTTATTGAACATTTCCTTGGGGTTTTCATTCTACGGCATGAGTCATGCCACGAAATTACTTTCAGTGTCACATGTTACTAACAAGTAACCACTAATTTTGAGATTTCATAGCATGTTATATGTTCCATAGCTTTTGAAGTGGCTAGAACATCTATTTCACATCGACAAATGATAGATTCCAATTTTTTGATGTTGGAACATCTACTTCATTTGTTTGACCATTTCACTAACTATCTTAATATTCAACTAATGCAATATATCCATTTGTGTTTCCAACAAAGTCATTTGTTTTGTTGGTGGCATTGTTATTAGCCTCTTTCTTTCAATAAAACCAACTTCCATATTTCCAAAACCATGTCATACGGAAATATATTTCACTTTGTACCATGATGTGTAAATTCTCAAACAGTTTTCTAAATTTTATCAAGCTTATTTCGTAATTTTGACTTTATGAAGGACAATATGTTAAACACTCTTTCATCTTCAAGTGAACCTAAAATTATTGTTTGAAATAGATCAACTAGTGAAAAAACCTCACTCATGGTTTCTTGCAAAATATTATCAAAACATTTTTTTCCATATCTAAGTTATTTCTCCACACTCAGACGAAATATCCAATATTTTAAATTGATCAAGAATTGTATACGAGAATTATTGGGATTGATCAATCAACATATTATTGTTTAAAATACCTAGAATATTCATTCCACTGATATCAGTAGGCTTAAAAAATGTTGAATTAATGTAGTCATTTTTTTTTGTAGTCTTCCTATAAATTATTTCAATTTTGGGCACTATTGCAATAGACATAATTTACCATAGCCATTGTTTCAAATAAAGAATCCATACTAAAACATTCTCCTATTTCTCCTAGTAGGAAAGTCGTAATTTCTCTTAACCTTATCTTTATTGATGATTAAATCTTATCATAGAGTTACCTTGTGATATTTAACTGCTCAATGTTATCAATCTAGTCTTCAAAAGGAGTACATGGGTATGTCATATCCACATATAAAAGCACATACTTTTGTAAACAAATTTAAATTCATAAATTTACCTCAACTTTCAATGTTTATTAAATTGTTCCAACTAGGGAAAAATTTAGTGGTGAATATTCGTTAATTCATGAATATTCCAGTTTTTTAAATTTGAAATTGGCAAATTTTTTGGGATGGGAACAGGCCTAGGTCGCCAAAAAAATTTGGGTACAAGTTAATTTTAGGGGTTATTCGCCATCCCCGCAAAAAAAAAAAATTCCCAACATTCGCCTTAATATTGTCGCCCAGTAGCAACAACATAAAATATGCTACCAGCCGACAATATATATTTATGATGTCGGTTGGTAGTACAAAATATGCTATCGATCGACAACATATATTATATTTTTGACCTGAAGCATATTTTGTGCTACCAACTCGTAGCATATAAAAAAGCTACCGTCTGGTAGCAATAGATAGGAAAAAAAAAACAGGGGAATTTTTTTTTACTTGCACCATATTTTGGGAGGAAAAAATTCTCATTAAGACAATCATTTTAACTTCTAGCATCAAAAAAATTCAAAAAAAAATTCCCATACAAAATTAGCAAAATTTGTATTTTTTTCATAAAAAGTCAATTTTTTTTATTTTTTTGTTTACGCCATATTTTGGGAGGACGGGTTTCTCGTCAATTCGGTCATTGTAACTGCTATTGTCAAAAAATGATTTTTTAAAAAATTACATATATTTTTTGCTGACATCACATACTATAGCCAACAACATAATATATGTTGTCGGTTGGTAGCGTAAAAAATGCTACCAGCCGATAGCATATTAGTGCAAAAGTTAATTTTCTCAAATTCGCCATTACCGCAAAAGTTAATTTTCCCAAATTTGCGTACGAATTTATACGATTTTTTTGTGGGGGGTCTTAAAATTTCCCTACTTCCAACTTTAAACTTTGGAACCAATAAATAGTCTAATTGAGATAAATTTTCTATAGCCATACAAACACATTTCCTCAAGCTTGTAAAAACAACAATATATATATAGCCATCCTTATTGGGAGTAATGTGGAATAATCGCATAGAAGTGGAGAAGGCTCAATATTTGATACATAATTTGGATGCTATAAATACATTGTTGATATGTGATTTCCTTTCCATGTTAGATGAAATGTATCATTTTAAAGAAAATATCTTGTTCATGGTCTTTTCTTTAAAATGATACATTTCATCTAACATGGAAAGGAAACCACATATCAACAATGTATTTATAGCATCCAAACGATGTATCAAATATTGAGCCTTCTCCACTTCCATGCGATTATTCCACATTACTCCCAATAAGGATGGATACTCATTGTACACCCTACAAAATGGTTAATACAATAATATCCACCAGGTGTCCATATCTTTAAATAGTTTTTGCCCTTTTTTAGTCCTTTTGCAAATCTTTGTAATTCAATTAACCTTTTAAGATTACAATAGAAATAAGCTTACACCTCTCAACAAAGTTCTTCAACTTTTGATACATGTTTATATTTTTTGAGTATTTTGTATGTTAGATTCATTATATAATTCATATAATGAATGGAAATCATTTAGAGGCAATGGGATTTTTGGAGTTTTCACACAGACCATTACAATAAGCTTACATAAAACATGTCCCATCTACCCTAGCATACCATATTTTTTACAATTTTAGAATCATCCATTCCACTGATCTCCTCCAAAATTCCTAAATTACAATTTCACAAAGGCTTTTAACATTGGGGTTTCATTTCATCTTGTGAATAGAAATTAAGTGAGGTTGTCTCACATGATTTTCAATGGTATACACCCAAGAATTATTATCTACTAATGTAACCTCATCAATATACAAAGACACATAATGTTCACACTTGAGTTTATCTGTCAAGTATTTTTTCTCAACCATAGCTAGGCATTTTTTTCCAATCCCAATTACTACTTTCAAACTAGTTAGAATGAGGAAAGTGTGGAACACCAAGAAAAGAGAGCATCTTATTATTTTTAAGAGAATTGAATATAAGACAACCTCTTTTCAAAGTCTGAAAATCAATATCTAGCTGAAATATTTTACCTATTCAAGATTGTTTTGAATTACCTTATTAAATTGAGATGTAATTTTCCCTCCATTTTCAACAATATTATTTGAATTCTCGTGTTCTCCTCATATCCTTTTGCAGGCCACATATGTAAACATTCATTCGCAATTTTCTATCTAGCAACATTCTTCACAACTCCATCCATAAATGTTTTCGTATATATTTCATACATGCTTCTCAATGGTATCCAATTTAAATTGCAATGTATTCTCACTACCCAATTTTGGGCTACAAATTCTACATTTACATTCCTTGGGAGGTGTAATTTTTTTATTTTCAATAGGTTCAATAAGTAGAAACTTAGAAACCCACTCTAACCTGAAGTTCCTTCCCATGTCCCATATTCTTTATTTTCTCTTTCTATTAGAAAGAGGTGTCCCTGGAGTGTCTAATGTGGTGCAATTTCATTGACTTTCAGAATTTTGAATTCTATCATTCAATTGAGTAGAAATTTTCACCCCAATACTAGAGTTATAATGTAATGCTTCCAGTGATACTTATTAAGAAAATATTGATTAAATAAATGCCTAAATGTAAATATATAATAGTTATGATGGATGTAAACAATTAAGTACAGATTTAACCCAAGCAAAATAAGCTAGAAAGTAAGAAACTCTAGTTGCAAATGAACGGATAGAAAGATTTAGTTGATTTGCAATTAATTATGGAATGTGCTGAGGTGACTAACTAATGAATAGAAAGGGAAAAATATCACACCGAAGGTCACAAAATTGCATGACCGCAAGATCTACCTAGACCAGGGCACCTAGATTGGGTCAGGGGTGCCTATGTGCGTTGTAGACCTACTCTAGGTGTCTGTGACTACTCAGAATCTCAAAAATCCAACTTTGGATGGTCGTGAGATGTTTTTTGTCCTTCATTGCCTATCGTTGGTATGTCGCATCAAGTTCTTAGATGTCTCTTATAACCTACAACATAGAAATGTCCTATAAAACCCCAAAATTGTCTCAAATCCTAAAAATAAAATAATACAAATGAGGGGTCAGACTGTCCTCGGCTATCACCAAAGTGAACTTAAAACTGATAATTGCACTACATCTCAAACCCAACGTAATTTTATGTGTGTGCATGTGTTTCAAAATCATGCCCTAGGTAGCTCTTATAAGTGTCACACTTGATAGCGAGCAATCAACAAGATGTAAAATATATAAATAGATGTGTGCATGAAATAATGTACTTCCCTTCCTATGCAGTGTATATAGATATGGAAGTACCTTGTCCCTTGTGTGAAGCTAGATGGATGTTTGAATGTTATTAATAATTAGCTTAGATGAAACCTTAGGTGGTGATAGTTAATGCTTATTGCTTGGTCCTTTCTTATGATGACATAGCTTTATATTTATATGATTCCCTTGGTTGAATTTCATATTTTAATCCTGAAAAGACCGACCACTAAGAAAATAAGATGTCCAAACACCTAAAAAGGACCCAAAAGATGTGAACAAAGTAGAAAGAGGTCAAGGGCACCCAGACGGGACGAGGGTCCAAGCGTCAGTGTCCTGGCGGGGCGTTGGTGTCCAGAATGAGAAATGTTGAAGTATGAGAATACAGACTAGGAAAAGAGGAGTGTAATACCAAAAGAGACAACAAAAAGAGAGAAAATATGGCCAAAGACAGAGATCAATTAGTACTTTTCTCACTTATGAATCATACAAATAGTAGTATGTGATCAGGATTAGATATATACCCAAAGTGTGTGATTTAGTGTCTACATTTTCCCCCACTTTTTGTTGCTGAGCGAATGCTCGATAACATACAGTAGATAAGAGATGTGTACTTGATACCCATGTAGATCGAAGGTGAAAAGCATGCCGAGAGAGACAAGAAAAGGCATGGAGTGATAAAAAGTGAAGCGTGGAAGCTAGCTAAGAGGAAGTGAAAAATAATTAATGATGATGACTCTAGGGAGAGAGTGTGTATGTAGATGTTGTGTTGTACTTGTTGTTGATGTCGATTGATGTGTCATGTTGTGTGATTGATGTGTGATTGATGTGACTACCGCTTCTCATAAGGATACACCTATAAAACAAAAGAGTGAACAAGTAATAAATTACCCGTATATATGATCAAAATGTGTAAAAATATGTAAAAAAGGAACACGTACACCTAATATGTGATGAGAAAAAGAGATAGAAAGGATCCTGAAGATGTTGTATAAAAAATATTTTTTTGGGAGATCTCACGCCAGTTGCGCTAAGTGTGAGTTTTTTTAGCGATCTCATGCCAAGAATGGAAGAAGTGTAGGGAGGAAATTATGGTGTCATCCTCCAACCTTTAAATTCTTCCCACAATGTGAACACCACTGCAGATGGTGTGTAAAAATTTGATCTATTTTGAAAATTTACAATGCAACACGAAAGTAGAAAAGAAGGTGTATTGTGCATGCCAAGTGCTGAAGGAATGTCTGTAAAATTCATTGTGTAAAATATTGAAAATTGTACTAAAATGAAAAATGTTGTGTGGTTACCCCCTGGTCACAGGCATCCAAGAAGGGTCAGGGGCACCCAGGCACTACTGTCTAGGTCTGGGCGTTGGTGACTATGTTACACTGAGGACCCATGTCAGGATTTGGGTCGTTGTTAAAACTGGAGACTGTGATGACTTTCTGTTGAACTATATTGTAGTGTGACTATAGAAAATTGTATGGGGTGACTGATTCACCCCATAGATGCCCCCTTCGTTTGGGGTGCATGCAATGTTGTGAGGAGTATGCGGACCAAAGGAGGATCAGACGTTGTGTTGAAACTAATGCCATTTAGGGGAGAGTGTGCTTGGTAGAAACCAAGGCACACGCAAACAAAGTGGATGAAAAACAAGTGTTAGTGCAAGCAAGAAAAACACACATGTAGAATATGGTGTGTAAGTTAAACACACAAAAAGATAATGTGTAAGTTAATCACACAAGAAGACAATGTAGGAAATCAATATCGCAGACAAAGTAGACCATAAGAAATAGGTTGTAAACATGGGACATCACTCACAATCTCGTAAGACATGTGAGGCCATCATGGCCAAAAGCATACACATAATCAGAGAACAAGTAGGACATAGGGAAAAGCCCACAAAAAAATGGCATACAATGACAAGCAATGGCAAACAAGCAATGTAACAAACAACCATGGAAGTAAATAGACCTGTAAAAAAAGTTGCACATGAAGTTCCCATTAACATGTTAGAAATATTAAATGTATTTCAAATCCTGTGTAATATGATAATAGTGTGCTATGAAAAATGAAACAATAGCACCTATGATTTATGGAAGTGGATGCCCCCAGGATTCGTTGTGGAACAGGTAATAGGTATTGCACCAAGCATCCATGTTGAGTGTATCAATCTGTGTAAATTCCACAATCACAACTAGAAATCAAGTGACCACGCATGTGTATATGGAAAGATAATGACGTACAAGATATCTTTCTAGCATGTGTAAAAAAGTGTACATTGTAAGCATAAGAAAGCGAGAGTAAATGTGAACAAGATATGCAGTATGTTGTGGATGAGATGGAATGGAATATAAATTGAGGGTGATAGGGGCAGCGTGCTCCCTGAGTGGATGTGTATGCATGAAGTGAGGTTCATTTATACATGCCCCCTCAGCAGTCGAGAATGAACCATAGAACAAGAGTACGTCATTAAGAAATGGTTTGAATCATATGTGAGAAAGATGTTATCGATAAAGCATAAAGCGTAGAGTGTACATGATGTGTTGATGAGGTTCATTTTAGATGTAGACCCTCAGCAGTTGAGTATGAACCGTGGAACTAGAGTGCATCATAGGGTAATGAGGGCAACGTGTAAGAGCATATGCGAGAAAGATATGTCGTGAGTGTATAAATTGCATATGATGTGTAATATAAGTTACGAGAAAGTGATGTGATGAATGTGCAATGTGTGAAGTGTGTAGTGTGTGAGGTTCATGTGTATAGTATGCCCTCAATAGTCAAGTGTGAACCATAGCACAAGAGTGTTTCATTAGGTAATGACGATACAAGTGTGTATCAAGATTTGTAAGACGTGTGTGTAAGATTACATGTGGAGTGTAGAGTATGTAAAACACCAACGAATATTAGAAACAAAAGGGGCAACGGAAGAAGTACAATGCCCCTCCCCATGTATGAAATGGTGAGAACGATCAAGTGACATCATCTTAGAGGTTGTTATTGTCATGGTCAAAACTGAATGGAGATGCATCTGAGACTTGGTAAGAAATTATATGTGGTTGATCAAGAAAATATCTATTACGGCATAGATTATACATGCCCATTGCATATTCCTCGTCGGTGAAAGGTGTTAATGGGCATCCATATGCATACCAATGAGTAAGATTCTGTGAATAGCCAAGAAATAAACCATTGTAAATGAAAACATGGTTGAAAGGCATGGGGAATCATATGTCAGTATGGCCATGATCTAGTGTACCATCGATATAATCAAGCCAAGATTGGACAAGAGTAAGTGGTGAAAGATGTGGAGTGCGTGCAATATAAACCAAAAGATGAAATACTCAGATACCATAAAAAGTAGCATTTCAAGTTTTATGTACATTGGGATATGATATTATAATGTATATGGGTTGATGGAGATGCCGACATGTGGCACACATCCCCTTAGCTAGTCACATAGGAATTAGTTATATTGGGTAATGAGGTGCCCACACTTTTTATAGCTCAGTAGCTTGTCGTTTCTTTGCTCATAGACATGTTTTGACAGTGATTGGTTATATCTTGGACATTATATTTAGAGATTTGATCTTATTAGACATGTGTGGAAATTTAGGCGTACAGTGCCAATTTAGATTAATTTCTATATTGTCGCATTTTCTTATAATGTCATGGATACTAATGGATATGATGCTGTGTTTGGAACATAATTATATTGATGGATAGTTGTTGCATGTAGGAATTCTATGGTTATATGTCACGTATCATCTTGTCTAACTTGTGGAATATTGAGTATAATTGTGCACATTGTCGCATTTTGATTTCAGTAGGATGTTAGGCTAGTGTAGAACTTATTGATATCTTACTATGTCATTGTTTTATATTTTATCATACAGGTACGGTTAATGTGTGCCATGGGTGTGCATGTGACAAGTTTATAAGAGAGCGTGAGATTTAGGCCAGCTACATAGTTTTGCACAAGCAGCCCACGGGATGAGTATTAGCCATGTTAATTGTGTGAAGCCTTAGTATAGGAGATTATTATTTTGGGCACTATGAGTGACCCCAATTTTTGTAATGTATTGTGCTTTGAATTATTAATTTTGTTTAGGGTTATTAGTGGAGTTGTAAATTTGTTTTGGGAGATAATAATCCCACTTTCATTAAAATTTTGTTTTTTGTTTAATGAGTCACTTAATCACAAGGGTTTAGGGTCACATGTGAGACCCTTGGGTGGTCCCCACACCCTCTACCCTTGTGCCAAAAATGTAAAACCCGAAATTAGGTTATTTTGGGCATTTTAGGGACCCCTTTGTAGCTTGGGAGTCCCCCTAACATAAAAATGAGCCCCTGGACCCTACCTAATGGGTATGAGGGCTTATTTTCAAGGCTAGAGGGAGTTTTCCCTTCTTTTTTACCACTTGTTTGGTCACATCTATGTAAGAGATGTGGATTTGAGTGCTTATTAAAAGTTTCACTAATTTTGTCTTGCTAACATTTAGGGGAATTTGGGAGAAGAGGACAAAAAGACAATTTTACCTTTTCTCTCTTTTTTTTTTGGCATCTTTGACCTTGATGAAGGAAAGGGGTGACACATGTCACCCCTCATTGGTGAGGATTCTTGCTTGCTCCTCTTCAAATTCCCATCCATGGGAAAAGAGAGGGACTTTTTTTGGGAACTTCTTGCTTGGGATGATTGTGGATTTTTGGAGCTTGAGATTGGCTTGAGTCAAGGTGTGGAGAAATTTGAAGTTGGAGAGCTTTCCTTGAGGTAGGCTCTTATGTCTTTTGCTTGTGTTGTATTTATCTTAGTTGTTAGATGGGTTCCATGGTTTTGTTATTTGGTTGTCGTCGTTTGTTTTACTCCCTCCATCATATGACATGATGAAGTTTTGGAGTGTGGGGGAGGAGACAGGGAATTTTCCCTCTCAATCCTCAAGGTTTGATGGATAAGCCTTGTAGGGTCTTAGTGTTTCCCATTAATGGTTGAGGTGGGGAAGTTGATTCATTTGGTTTGAATCTCCTTCCCCATTCTTGGTAAGGAAACCCCTTTAGGATTTGAAAATCCTTCCAAGAAGGACTTGGAGAAAGGGTGGAGGAATAAGGAGGGTGTGGATTGAATTTATGAGCAATAAGGAGGGTTATGGAACTTTTTTGCTTTGTGCAAACAATTTGATGTATAATTGTGGAGAACTTTCTCCTCTCTTCCCCACTTTTGAGGAAGAACATGGGTTCTCTTCCTTGTAAATTCAGAGTCTTGTTTTGTATTTGATCTATTTTTTTTTGTGTGCTTGTATCATTGTTAGTTTACCCTCCATCTTGTGCAAGTTTTGGTTAGTTGCCCTCTTTCCCATGGGCTTGGGGGAGGCTAGCATGCATCCCAACCTTGGGAGAGGCATGTCATGATGCTTATGGTTGGGTGGCAAACAAGCTCTCTCTCCTTTCTGGTTCTCTTGAAGGCAATGTACATGGGGATCTTATGTTGAAAGTGGATTGTTGGATTGAAGATCCTTATCTTTTACATTCTATGGTGGTCATTACTTCTTGTCCCTTGCAAGGAATGATTTAATAGAGTCTCCATTGTGGTAAATCTCTTCTTTGTGTTTGTAAATTTCTTTAAACAAGTGTAAGCCACTCTTGAGCAACCTCTCTTCTCAAGCTTGTAGGAAGTCTTGTAATGAGCCTTCTTGAGTAGTTTTGTATTTGGGTACATTTGTATATTTTGAACTTCAATCCTTGAAAAAAGAAAAGAACTATTGTAATAGTAATCTTCTTTAATATGAAAGTTGATTGTAGTCTCCTTTTTATAAGAGAAAATGTATAGCTTGGGGATATGTCTTCCTTTTTTTTTAAAACATATATATGCACTCCATGTTAAGAATATGAAATAATCTTTAATTGCATTTGAAAATAAAGTTTTCCCTCTTGTATTGTGTTGTTGGCAACAATAATGCAAGGAATAAGAATAGTCTTGAATTCTTCTCATGAGAAGTTAATGTTTTGCTCATATTAAACAATCATGCTTGATTAAGTTATCTCCTTGAAAATCTCTTTTATGAACAAGACTTATTTTTATTGGAAAAAGGCTTGGTTTACCTTCCTTTTTACAAAAAATATAGAGTAATTTATATTAATCATTTATCTTGGTAAAATAAAGAAAATGAGTATTGCTGGTTGTTATATTTAAAAACTGTATTTTTTTGTTTTAAAAGTGCATTACCTTTAGACGGAATATAATCTTATTTTAATATATAGATATATATGTATATACATTTTATAAAAGGGTATATTTATATATATATATACATACATACATACATACATACATACATACATACATACAAACATACATTCATACATTTTATTAATACATACATACATACATTTTATTAATAAATAGATTAATAAATAAATTTAAAAAAAATAAAATAAACATTGGTGGGGGGCCGAAACCCCCCACCCCCTGTGCATTAAAACAAAAAAAAATAAAAAATGGCGGGGGGGCCGAACCCCCCCGCACCCCTATAACTACCCCGTGGGGGGTGCTACCCCCACGGACCCCCACTGCACAAATCCGCCGCCGCCCCCATTGCATAGTCCCGCCGCCCCACTGCACTGTTCCATCGCCCCCCTCACCACATTTTACCCCCTCCTTATTTGCCTGCTGCTGTGCGTAGCGCCCGTGCGCCTCCACCCCCCGCCACACCTAAGTCTCCACCCCACTCTTATAAAATATAAAAAATAATATGCATACATAATTTTAGCAAGGAGAAATATGCATACATACTTTATATATATATATATATATATATATATATATATATATATATATATAGATATATATATATATATATATATTTGTACAAAACAAATAACATACAATAAGGGTTTTACAAGGAAGAGGAACTGACTTGATGGTTCTTTTCATACAACTTGCAAATGTCACAAACAAAATGAGGAAAAAAGAAAAGAAAAAGAAACATAAGGAAATTTTAGGGCAAACTAGATCAAGGGTTGAGGATTGTTTAATCCTAGGGCTTAAATTAAACTCTGCTTACTTTTGGGTTATGGGAATTATTGTGGGAGTGGGTAATTTTTTTTTAAAATGGGAAATGAATTTATCTAAAGAGTAGTTATGTCCCATTGTGGGTGAATTTATTTAAATGAGATACATATTTAATTTTGTGAAGTTTGAAAGAAGTTGAATAAATAAAATTAATTAGAATTACTGTTGTAGGCAACCTCGAGAAATAAATAAATTAACATGACTTTAATATTAATGAAAGGGGGAAAAGTGGAACCTTAGTTACCATATATATATATATATATATCCCAAATGGTTAGTAATATCTGGTTGAATTCCGTTGTCTCGGAAATGGGCATGACATTTGGTATCAGAGCTTGAGGTTCGCACACGCGGACCTTGGGTAACTAATTGAAATAGTTATTGGTAATGTTAATATCATTAAATTTAATAAATAGATTAAAATAATAATAATAATAATAATAATAATAATAATTAAACACTACCCACAACTGTTTAATAACTTCTTCGCTCACCCCGTGCGCAGGATGGCGCCCAAGCGAGGACAATCAGCTAGAGGTTTGGGGTGTAGTGCACCTACGCGAGAGCTGCCGACACCCAAATTTGGGCCTCGGATATTAGAGGCCTTACGCCAGCTGATAGGCGTTGTGGAGTACCACCACTGCGTTTACCACCACCGCATTTAGAGCCGCCAGAGCATGATACACTGAGGCGGGAGAGGTCACGTAGCCCTTCCGTTCATCATGAGAGGGTGGCCTTGTTTCGTCGTAGTCACTCACACAATCTCAAGGGACCATTCGAGGATAGGTGACCCCCTTCGCCTATTGGACTACATCGGCAGGATCGAGATACAAGTAGTGTGATCAGGGATCTTCTTCGCTTGCAGCCGCCCACCAGCACCGGCTCTACAGATGGTTTTGGGGCTGAGTCGTGGGTCCTTAGCTTGGATAGTTGCTTTGGCTTGCACTCTTACGAGAGAAACGTCAAGGCAAGGTTCGCCATACACCTCCTCCGAGACGCAATAGACGTTTGGTGGAGGAATGAGGAGCGGAAGCTCCATCTGACTCGAGAGACAGTGACCTGGGAGATGTTCGAGGAGCGATTCAGGGCTCACTATATGTCAAAGCATTTTTTGTAGAAGAGGATCGATGAGTTTCATGACTTACGACAGGGATCTGACACAATAGCGCAGTATGAGAGTAGGTTCCTAGATCTGCTACAGTATGTGGACTACCTGCAAGATGAGAAATTATAGGTTAACAGGTTTATTCGAGGCCTTAATGTAGATATAGCAGGAGCAGTTAGGATGTTATCTCCTCCCACACTTGAGAAGGCCGTTGAGAAGGCCTACTTAGCTTAGGAGAACAGGACCAAGGCACAGGAGCACTGAGATAGGAACAAAAGCAAGTTTTAGGAGAGGATTCAGGCCTTTCAGAGTCAGAGGTCACGAGGCACTACACTGCCCCAGAGGATTTTGGCCTCCGCCAATAGCCACGAGGGCTCCACCACACCCACAGCAACAGACACAACAGCAGGGCCACCTGTAGCAGGGGGCTAGACAGATACAAGGATTTCAGAGAGGTGTTTCTAGAGGTGGTTTTGGTGAAGCTAGGGATAGGAGGAAGGGCACTCAGCAGGCACAACCAATTTGTACGCAACAGTCTCCTAGGGTTGGACCGACAGGATCAGTACACCAGAGTACAAGAGGGACCCCATCTCAAAGGGGTACAATAGGATGTTTTATTTGTGGATCTCCTTATCACTATGTGCGTATGTGCTCGCACATACCCAATACCATGGATACTCAGAGAGTTGGTAGATCTGAGCAGATGGTGGGTGATGTAGGATGCGCTCATCATGTATATGCAGCGGTTGACAACCGCCAGGGCCCGAGCATCAGGCCACAGTCATTGAGATGACAGGTACTATCAGGACTATTTCTGTCTTAGTACTTTTTGATTCAGGTGCTTCAGATTCCTTTATATCACCTTCTATAGTGGACCAATGTGGGCTAGTGGTGGCTAGGAAATCAGATAGCTGGTAGGTTGAGTTGGCCTCCGAGACCAAACTCGCCGTGGACTCGTATGTGGAGAGTTGCGTACTTGATTTAGGATCCTTCTCCACTACTCTTGACCTCCGAGTTATCCCTCTAGGTTCCTATCAGGTAGTTTTGGGTATGGATTAGCTCGAGACTCATCGAGCTAAGGTGGATTGCAAAAATAAGGTCATTGAGTGTCAAGATGATCTGGGGAGTGCAGTTGGTATATCAGGGATGCAAAGACCTATCTCCTTGCACATGATATCGGCTAAGCAACTCAAGCGGAGCATGTGTAAGGGGTGTCAGTTGTTTGCTATTACCATCAGTGATCGACTTGAGAGTATTCCAGAGCATTCACCCTTAGATGATCATGCAATTTTGAGGGAGTATACAGATGTGTTTCCAAGTGAGCTTCCAAGGTTACCACCCCGCATAGAGGTGGATTTCACCATTGATTTAGTACCTGGATCAGCACCAGTTTCTAGGGCACCTTATCAGATGACAATTCTAGAGCTTCAGGAGCTCAAGATTCAGTTAGAGGAGTTGTTAGATAAGGGTCTCATTCGCCCTAGTGTATCTCCTTGGGGAGCGCCAGTCATATTTGTGAAAAAGAAGGACGGTTCTCTCAAACTTTGTGTAGACTTTAGGCAGCTCAACAAAGTCACAATAAAGAACCGTTATCCACTCCCTAGGATTAATGACTTGTTTAATCAGATGCAGGGAGTGAGATTATTCTCTAAAATCGATCTCAAGTGAGGGTATCATCAGTTGCGCATATCAGATGCAGACAGTCATAAGACAACGTTTCACACACGTTACGGGCATTATGAGTTCACAGTGGCATTTGGTTTGACCAATGCCCTAGCTGTCTTCATGAGCCTCATGAATGGTGTATTCAAGACATTTATGGATCACTTTGTCTTAGTGTTCCTTGATGACATATTGAGAGAGCAGAATTTGTATGGGAACTTGGAAAAGTGTAGCTTCTTTCAGACAGAGATTCAGTACTTGGGTCATATCATATCAGGTGAGGGTATCTTCGTAGATCCCACTAAGATACAGGCTATCTTGGACTGGCCAGCACCCACATCACTTACTGAGGTAAGGAGTTTCATGGGTTTGGCAGGGTATTACCGCAGGTTCGTACATGATTTTTCTAGGATTTATCACCCTATTACTTCTCTTCAGAGGAAAGGCAAGAATTTTGATTGGTCAAAAATGTGAGCAAGCCTTTCAGTTGCTTAAGGAAAGGTTAACCGCGGTGCCCATCTTAGCAGTTCCAGACCCAACAGAGGATTTTTTGTTTGTATTGATGCATCACTAGAGGGTTTGGGAGCAGTTCTTATGCAGGAGCGTCAGGTTATTACTTTTGAGTCTCGAAAGCTCAAGGACTACGAGCTTAATTATCCTACTCATGACTTGGAGCTTGCAGCAGTTGTTCATGCTCTTGTTCATTGGCGACATTTCCTTTTGGGTAGACCTTTCATTTTGAGGACAGATCATCAGAGTTTGTAGCATATCTTCTCACAGCCGAATCTCAACACTCGTCAATGGCGTTGGATGGAGTTCCTATGTGAGTATGACATGGAGGTTCAGTATATCAAAGGGAAGGAAAATTTTGTTGCAAATGCGCTTAGTAGATGATGACATGTGTTTGCTTCTTTGACACTTCAGTCAGATTTGAGAGTCAGGATTCTTGAGCACCTTCTAGAGGACAGATTTTATGAGGGAGCTAGACAGATGTCGGAGTCACAGGGTTCTTTAGAGGGCAGATATTCTGGGTGTGTTTTAGAGACAGATGGTTTGCTTCGGTTCCACAGGCGCATCTACATGCCTAAGTAAGGTGATTTTCTTAGTTTCATCCTCATAGAGGCTCATCGAGCTCCATATGCGGCACATCCAGGAGTGAAGAAAATGCATGCCGATCTGAGAGATTTATATTATTGGCCAGGTCTTCGACGGGACATAGTAGATTTTTTTGCACGTTACCTTGAGTGTCAGAGGGTCAAGGTAGAGCATTCTCATCCCACAGGACTTTTGCACCCCCATGATATTCCCGAGTGGAAATGGGATGTGATCTCCATGGACTTCATAGTCGAACTTCCTATGTCATCTTATCGTCATGACGCCATTATGGTCACCATGGATAAATTGACCAAGGTTGCGCATTTTTCGCCAACCAAGGTCACCTATAATGTACAGGCCATTGCCAAGGTATTTATGGAGGACACTGTTAGGTTGCATGGGATTCTGAAGACCATCATCAATGACAGAGATACCATCTACACTTCAATTTTCTGGACTATCTTTTCAGGACGCTCTGGGTATTTAGATTAATTTCAGTTCAGCTTATCATCCAGAGATAGATGAACAGATAGAGAGGGTTAATCAGGTGTTGGAGGACATGTTGAGAATGTATGTCATGGATCAACAGAAGAAATGAGAAGATTATTTGCATTTAGTTGAGTTTGCCTACAACAACAACTATCATAGTTCCATTGGTATGGCTCCTTACCAGGCCTTGTATGGACGACCTTGTAGGACACCTTTGAGTTGGGATAGACTAGATAACAGAATTATTCTGGGACCAACCTATGTTCAGGATCTAGAGCAGCAGGTTGTTCTTATTAGACAACGTCTTAAGTAGGCCAGAGCACGCCAGAAGGCGTATGCAGACACTAAGAGGATTGATCGTCATTTCTCAGTGGGTGACAAAGTCTTCTTGAGAGTTCATCCGCATAAGCATCCAATCCGTTATGGAAAGGGTTCTAAGCTATCGCCTTGCTTTGTGGGGCCTTTTGATATTTTAGAGGTCATCAGTCCAGTTGCTTATCTCCTAGCTTTTTCACCACACCTTGCACGGGTCCACGATGTATTTCATATTTCTGTACTATGTAGATATGTACTTGATGCTTCTCATGTTTTGGATTGGTCGGCATTATAGGTAGAGGACGGAGGACAGTGGAGGCTGGAGCCCGTACGCATATTGGAGCACCGGAGGTTGGCCCTTCAGGGTCGAGACTTGGACCAAGTTAGAGTGCAGTGGGATCGGTACGACGAGACAACAACGACCTAGGAGGATGCGATACCTTTGAGGGCTAGATATCCCTATCTCTTTCAGTGACTTCCAGGAGGAAGTCTAATTTTAGTAGAGGGGGATGTAGTGCCCACACTTTTTATAGCTCAGTAGCTTGTTGTTTCTTTGCTCATAGACATGTTTTGACAATGATTGGTTATATCTTGGACATTATATTTAGAGATTTGATCTTATTAGACATGTGTGGACATTTAGGCGTACAGCACCAATTTATCTTAATTTCTATATAGTCGCATTTTCTTATAATGTCATGGATACTAATGGATATGATGTTGTGTTTGGAACATAATTATATTGATGGATAGTTGTTGCATGTGGAATTTTATGGTTATATGTCACGTATCATCTTGTCTAACTTTTGGAATATTGAGTATAATTGTGCACATTGTCGCATTTTGATTTCAGTAGGATGTTAGGCTAGTGTAGAACTTATTGATATCTTACTATGTCGTTGTTTTATATTTTATCAGACAGGTACGGTTAATGTGTGCAATGAGTGTGCAGGTGACAGGTTTACAGGAGAACGTGGGATTCAGGCCAGCTACACAATCTTGCACAAGCAGCCCACGGGCTGAGTCCTAGCCATGTTCATTGTGTGAAGCCTTAGTATAGGAGATTATTATTTTGGGCACTATGAGTGACCCCAATTTTTGTAATGTATTGTGCTTTGAATTATTAATTTTGTTTAGGGTTATTAGTGGAGTTGTAAACTTGTTTTGGGAGATAATAATCCCACTTTCATTAAAATTTTTGTTTTTGTTTAGTGAGTCACTTAATCACAAGGGTTTAGGGTCACATGTGAGACCCTTGGGTGGTCCCCACACCCTCTACCCTTGTGCCAAAAATGTAAAACCCGAAATTAGGTTATTTTGGGCATTTTTGGGGACCCCTTTGTAGCTTGGGAGTCCCCCTAACATAAAAATGAGCCCTTGGACCCTACCTAATGGGTAGGGGGCTTATTTTCAAGGCTAGAGGGAGTTTTCCCTCCCTTTTTACCACTTGTTTGGTCACATCCATGTAAGGGATGTGGATTTGAGTGCTTATTAAAAGTTTCACTAATTTTGTCTTGCTAACATTTAGGGGAATTTGGGAGAAGAGGACAAAAAGACAATTTTACCCTTTCTCTCTTTTGTTTTGGCATCTTTGACCTTGATGAAGGAAAGGGGTGACACATGTCACCCCCTCATTGGTGAGGATTCTTGCTTGCTCCTCTTCAAATTCCCATTCATGGGAAAAGAGAGGGACTTTTTTTGGGAACTTCTTGCTTGGGATGCTTGTGGATTTTGGAGCTTGAGATTGGCTTGAGTCAAGGTGTGGAGAAATTTGAAGTTGGAGAGCTTTTTGGAGAGCTTTCCTTGAGGTAGGCTCTTATGTCTTTTGCTTGTGTTGCATTTATCTTAGTTGTTAGATGGGTTGCATGGTTTTGTTATTTGGTTGTTGTTTTTGTTTTACTCCCTCCATCATATGGCATGATAGAGTTTTAGAGTGTGGGGGAAGAGAGAAATTTTCCCTCTCAATCCTCAAGGCTTGATGGACAAGCCTTGTAGGGTCTTAGTGTTTCCCCTCAATGGTTGAGGTGGGGAAGTTGATTCATTTGGCTTGAATCTCCTTCCCCATTCTTGGTAAGGAAACCCCTTTGGGGTTTGAAAATCCTTCCAAGAAGGACTTGGAGAAAGGGTGGAGGAATAAGGAGGGTGTGGATTGAATTTAGGAGCAATAAGGAGGGTATGGAGCTTTTTTGCTTTGTGCAAGCAATTTGATGTATAACTTTGGAGAACTTTCTCCTCTCTTCCCCACTTTTGAGGAAGAACATGGGTTCTCCTCCTTGTAAATTCGGAGTCTTGTTTTGTATTTGACCTTTTTTTTTGTGTGCTTGTATGATTGTTCCTTTACCCTCCATCTTGTGCAAGTTTTGGTTAGTTGCCCTCTTTCCCATGGGCTTGGGGGAGGCTAGCATGCATCCCAACCTTGGGAGAGGCATGTCATGATGCCTATGGTTGGGTGGCAAACAAGCTCTCTCTCCTTTCTGGTTCTCTTGAAGGCAATGTACATGGGGATCTCATGTTGAAAGTGGATTGTTGGATTGGAGCTCCTTATCTCTTACATTCTATGGTGGTCATTACTTCTTGTCCCTTGCAAGGAATGATTTAATAGAGTCTCCATTGTGGTAAATCTCTTCTTTGTGTTTGTAAATTTCTTTAAACAAGTGTAAGCCACTCTTGAGCAACCTCTCTTCTCAAGCTTGTAGGAAGTCTTGTAATGAGCCTTCTTGAGTAGTTTTGTATTTGGGTACATTTGTATATTTTGAACTTCAATCCTTGAAAAAAGAAAAGAACTATTGTAATAGTAATCTTCTTTAATATGAAAGTTGATTGTAGTCTCCTTTTTATAAGAGAAAATGTATAGCTTGGGGATATGTCTTCCTTTTTTTAAAACATATGTATGCACTCCATGTTGAGAATCTCCCATTTTAAGAATATGAAATAATCTTTAATTGCATTTGAAAAGAAAGTTTTTCCTCTTGTATTGTGTTGTTGGTAACAGTAATGCAAGGAATAAGAATAGTCTTGAATTCTTCCCATGAGAAGTTAATGTTTTGCTCATATTAAACAATCATGCTTGATTAAGTTATCTCCTTGAAAATCTCTTTTAGGAATAAGACTTATTTTTATTGGAAAAAGGCTTGGTTTACCTTCCTTTTAACACAAAATATAGAGTAATTTATATTAATCAGTTTATCTTGGTAAAATAAAGAAAATGAGTATTGCTGGTTGTTATATTTAAAAACTGTATTTTTTTGTTTT
This sequence comes from Taxus chinensis, assembly GCA_019776745.2. Lineage (NCBI taxonomy): Eukaryota > Viridiplantae > Streptophyta > Pinopsida > Cupressales > Taxaceae > Taxus > Taxus chinensis. The sequence goes on along the minus strand of CM034151.1, from coordinate 210,348,808 downwards.
AAAAGTGCATTACCTTTAGACGGAATATAATCTTATTTTAATATATAGATATATATACTATTTATAAAGGGGTATATTTATATATATAATCTGTATTAATCTTTTAAATTATATATATATATATATATAGTATATATATATATATATATATATATATATATATATACCACTTATATATATATATATATATATATATATAGATAAGTGGTATATATATATATATTAAAATACATTTTTATTAGTAAATAAATTTAAAAAAAAATTAAACATTGGTGGGGGGCCGAATCCCCCCACCCCCTGTGCATTAAAACAAAACAAAACAAAAAACAATGGTCGGGGGCCGAACCCCCCCGCACCCTCCTGTAACTGCCCCCGTGGGGGGCGATGTCCCCACAGACCCCCACTGCACAAATCTTCCGCTGCCCCCCACTGCACAGTCCCGCCGCCCCACTGCACTGTTCCGTTGCCCCCCCTTACCACATTTTTCCCCCTCCTCGTTCACCTGCTACTGTGCGCAGCGTCTGCGGAGCCTCCACACCCGCCACACCTGAGTCTCCGCCCTACAAATCTTCCCCTCTTATAAAATATAAAAAATAATACTCTCACACACACACACACACACACACACACAACACACACACACACACACATTTGTACAAAACAAATAACATACAATAAGGGTTTTACAAGGAAGAGGAACTGACTTCATGGTTCCTTTCATACAACCTGCAAATGTCATAAACAAAATGAGAAAAAGAGAAAAGAAAAAGAAACATAAGGAAATTTTAGCGCAAACTAGATCAAGGGTTGAGGATTGTTTAATCCTAGGGCTCAAATTAAACTCTGCTTACTTTTGGATTATGGGAATTATTGTGGGAGTGGATAATTTTTTTTAAAATGGGAAATGAATTTATCTAAAGAGTAGTTATGTCCCATTGTGGGTGAATTTATTTAAATGAGATACATATTTAATTTTGTGAAGTTTAAAAGAAGTTGAATAAATAAAATTAATTAGAATTAATGTTGTAGGCAACCTCGAGAAATAAATAAATTAACATGACTTTAATATTAATGAAAGGGGGAAAAGTGGAACCTTAGTTACCATATATATTATCTAATATATATATATATTATATATATATATATCTATATACAAGGCGGTTATATATGTATAACACACCACACCACCATACGTTTTATTAATTAAATAGATTTATAAATAAATTTTTAAAAAAAAAAAAACATTGGTGGGGGGCCGAACCCCCCCAACCCCATGCGCATAAAAAAAACAATGGGGGTGGGGGGGGGGGGGGGGTGAACCCGTCGGGGGCGCTGCCCCCATGGACCCCCACTGCACAAATCCGTCGCCACCCCCACTGCACTGTCCCGCCACCCCACTGCACTGTTCTACCGCCCCCCCCCCAACCACATTTTTCCCCCTCCTCATTCGCCTGCTGCTGCACGCAGTGCCCGCGCACCTCCACCCCCGCCAGACCTAACTCTCCGCCCTGCAAATCTGCCCCACTCTTATAAAATATAAAAAATAATATACATACATACATATATATATATATATATATATATATATATTTGTACAAAACAAATAACAAACAATAAGGGTTTTACAAGGAAGAAGAATTGACTTCATGGTTCCTTTCATACAACCTGCAAATGTCACAAACAAAATGAGGAAAAGAGAAAAGAAAAAGAAACATAAGGAAATTTTAGGGCAAACTCGATCAAGGGTTGAGGATTTTTTAATCCTAGGGCTCAAATTAAACTCTGCTTACTTTTGGGTTATGGGAATTATTGTGGGAGTGGGTAATTTTTTTTTAAAATGGGAAATGAATTTATCTAAAGAGTAGTTATGTCCCATTGTGGGTGAATTTATTTAAATGAGATACATATTTAATTTTGTGAAGTTTAAAAGAAGTTGAATAAATAAAATTAATTAGAATTAATGTTGTATGCAGAGAAATAAATAAATTAACGTGACTTTAATATTAATGAAAGGGGGAAAAGTAGAACCTTAGTTACCATATATATATATATATATATATATATATATATATATATATATATATATCCCAAATGGTTAGCAATATCAGGTTGAATTCCGTTGTCCCGGAATTGGGCATGACAGGAGCATTGTATGGTGTTACGCTACCTTATGGGTATTATTTTGCATATATTGATTATTTGGGAATCTTGGCCTACCCATATCTCTTATGTTGTGTTATATTCTATAAAGTATTCATTTATTATATGCAAAGTTCTTATCAAGTGGTATAAGAGTGTCGATTTCGATAAAAATTGGGTCCAAACCCTAAATTTATAGATTCATCTATATTTTGAAATTGGATGTTATTTTTTTCTCAAATTTTTTACCACAGTTGTGAAATGGTTTTAAAAAGCTACAGTATGAATTTCAGAATGTTTCTAGGTGTTTTGTGGAAGTTATTGCATTTTTTGGGTTTTGCCTAAATTTGCTTCACATGTTACATTTTTTGGAATTAATTTTTTAAATGTTCACCAGCATTCTGAATTCCATTCAGAAAGATATGGTAAAAATTTCATAATATTTGGATTTGGTTTGAATAATATATTGAGATTTTTAGGGTTTTATATAAAATCAGCCTACAAGTTGCAATTTTCCATATTTCTTTGATTTTTGTACATATTCAGAAATCGCTCACAATTTTAGTAGGGGTTACTTCTTTGTGGTTTCATATTGGAGGCCGAATTACAGACAAAATCATCCGGTCAAATGTTGGTCAAAGGAGTAAGTTTGTGAAACCCTAATTTTTGTGCATCATGGATATACCAATTTTCTATGGCAATGCGAAAATTGATGTAAAAAAATGGTGGTTACAATTTAAGAAAATGTATTTTGAAAAAAAATTAGTATGGGTTACTTTTTATCTTCATCTTGGTGGGAAAGCATGACATTGGTATTCTTATTTGGATATAGATCTGTTGGATTGGGATTTGGAGGAAATGGAAGATATTTTCCTAGCTAGATGGGAAACAAAAAAGAAACATTATTTGGTTAAAGAAGAAGAAGAAGAAGAAGAAAATGTTGCTGATGAAGTTGCTACACATGATAGTTCATCTCCAAGGAAGGAAGCTTCAATATTTCAATTTGAAATGTGCATTCAAACAAAAAAGGTAATTGTTTCCATAAACCCTAGCAGAAAATATAATTTCAGCAATATGGATGTAGCTCACAATCTACATGTGCAAACAAAGCATATTAAGGCAGCTCAAGTGGATGGTAAGCATATTCAAGTTTTCGAAGATTTAAAGCACTCTACAGATACATATGTTTTATGTTCAGATTTTTATGCTTTAGATATGGATGGTATGGATATGGTTCTTGGATATCCTTGGTTAGAGACATTGGGAACAATTAATCTTAGTGTGCAAAAGAAATTCATGAAATTGTGGTACAAGTGAAAGAAAATTACATTATAAGATATCACACTTAGCAGGAAAAAAATTAATATAAATGAGGATCATGAATAGGAATTTGAAGATGATGAAGAAGGGAATAAGGATTATTCAGAAGGAGAGGCTATAGAAAAAGATGAAAAAGAAAAAAAATCATCTACTCAAGAGAAAAAAGAAATAGCAAACAAGGTGGAAGAGAAAAATAAAGAAAAGGTTGATAAGGTTGAGGATACCAAGGTTGCACCATATAGACACCCACATCTGTTGATCAACAATTTCGCACTTGTTACCTGTCCAAGTTAATGTACCAAACTAAACACAAAAACCTCGAAAAACTCAAATGAAATTGATACCTGATGGACAAGATCCGAAGATGTAGACTGATAAGGAAGCCGATGTAGATAAGACGAGCGCACGTGAACAATTCTGCACAGTAGATCCAAGTAACCTACGAGACACCGATGCTTGACAGAAAAAGACCACGTTAAAAGATATTTAGGTGGACTGCCCGAGAAGCGGGTCCGGGAAGCAATAAGCTCCCTCGGTGGATGTCAGTCCACGTTTTCAATTAAGTAAAGAATCATACATGATAAAATATGTACGTACAGGACTAGATTTTCTGATCAAAGTAATAAATAGAATCTAAACAACAGACAGAAAGCAACAGAAAACAGGGAACTGTGAAAACAAATCTAGATTTGTGTTACCTGTGTCCTTTTACCTATCTGCAGGATGATCGGCGTCGATTATTTAGAATCGGCGTTGACTGGTTCAGATCGGCGTCAACTGATATAGATCGGCGTCGACTGGTCCAGATCGCTGTCGACTGATATAGATCGGCGTCGATCCGAGACAAAGTGCGAGAAGATTTGGGAATCGGAAAATGAAGGTAAGATCGTCAACGTCTGCTGGATCTACAAAAGCCGGAGAGATACTGGCAAGACTCCACCTGTCCTGGGTGCAGGAACAGAGTCACCAGAAAATCAATGGAGATGTGCGATGTTGATGTGATAAGAGCAGAGTAACGGTGCTCCTCTCAGGGATTGATTTGGACAAGATTCGCTCTCATTCGATAGATAATGTTCACATTTGATGCTCAAAACTCTCTCATTCTCTCTCTTACAATATGTGTCCCTCCAGAACTGAGTTCTGGGCCTCTATTTGTAATCGGCGTCGTTCTGAAAAATCGGCATCGACCGAGTACCGGTCGGCACCGATCATGGAACAGACTCCCGAGATGGCCAAAAGGAGTGATTTCTGGAAAGATAAGAGTGATCCCTCCACCTCAAATACGGGAAATATCCCGGTTTAGGAGGAGGAGAAATAGGGGGGATATATGGATAGAATAGATATGGGGTAGATAAGTGGTTAGGATACATGTAAAAAGGTGTAATTAAATAGTTAATATTTAATTACTCACGGGTAAAACATAATGGGGTGAATTAAACTTAGGATAGGTGTTTAAATCACAAATTGAATAATACCCCAAGGGGATAGTGGTGATATAAACGTGCCCTAGGTTACCTGAGAGAGCAAACGCACACGAGGGACACTAAATTGGATAACCAATTTTAGGTGTCTACATTTTTCCCCTTTTTGTCAAGTAACTTGCAATAAGCAAGGTTGTGAGACAAAAACAAGGAGGTGGAAGAAAGGAAGAAAAAGTGATGATGTGATCCCCCTCAAACTAAGGATGGGATGGGTGATAGAACAAACGATCCCAAGTTTGAAAAAGGTAGATGAAAACGCAGGATGCCCCAGCTGGATGTCTGGAGTAGATCTGATCATTAATGATGCACAAACATAAATAAAGAGGCAGCCACCTAAGGAACTGACATTGGTAGGGTAGACTAGACGGTCTCCTCATGAGACGACGTTAGTACCTATAGACCCATGAGTGTAAGGAGGGCTGCAAAATAATCAGCCTCTAAAGAGATACACATTGGTAGGGACAACTAGACAGTCTCCTCATGAGACAACGTTAGTACCTATAGACCCATGAGTGTAAGGAGGGCTGCAAAATAATCAGCCTCTAAAGAGAGACACATTGGTAGGGACAACTAGACGGTCTGCGAAGCAGACGATGTTAGTGCCTACAGACCCGTTAACTCTAACCTGCCAAAAAGAACGAGTGCCCCACGCAAAGGGAACAAACTCGAAATGGACGGTAATATCGAAAATATGTGCCAAAAGGCAACATTCAGCGCACAATAATGACTAGATAAATAAGCCAAGCATCAACACTATGGCAAAAAGATATGGAAAATCGGTGGCGATCACACTAATCGGCGCCAACCAGACAAATTGGCGTCGACCGTTCACAGCACATATAAATATGTGAATGAAAAATGTAAACGATTTATTTACACCATGACGATTGATTCAGAGAGAGTCAAAAATTGGATTTGAGCACCATGGAAGCCTATAGAAGCGGTCAGAAGCGGAGGAGGACACGACCTGGGGTAAGTGGTTCTTCTTGAACCCGTCATATTTATTTATTTATTTTATTTTTGGTTTTTTTTTTGTGGGAGGCCAAAGTGCATTTTAAATCCGGCCTAACAATCGGTGTCGATTGGTAGAATCGACGCCGATGTTATGAAAGCGGCACCGATTGAATTAAATCAGTGTCGACTATATAAGATCGACACCGATTGGACAGAACATCTGGATGAAAATGATAAAAAAAAAATTGGATGTTCGGATTTGGGTAAATATGAAGCTAATATTGCTCTTGATGTCGTGGATGCAGGCACGAGAGGTACTACACATGAGGGATGTGATTCTCGAGTTACTGGAGACCATTCTCCCTGACGTCACTGACGCAGATTGGCGCCACTTAGAGTTAGCCGGGCTCGGGGGCTTTCGGTACTACACACGAGTGCTGCGAGATGTAGAGTTGATGCGAGCACTAGTGCGACGATGGGATAGCCAGACTTGCACTTTTTGGTTCAGGACGGGTGAGATGACCATTACCCACGAGGACATATACAGGATTTTGAGGCTGCCGATCACTGGGGACCCGATAGAGATTACGCCACGAGAGCAGCAGCAGAGGGCCCTAGGTCGATTGTATGGAGACAGGGCAGATGATTCAGAGATAGTGTCCGGGGCAGTGAGGATAGCCTCGCAGTACAGAGAGGATGTTCCCAGGAGCAGGCGTATAGTGTTTATTCAGATGGCGATCTCCTACTTTGCTCTACCAGATTCAGGAGGTGGGAGATTCCCATTGTTATTACTAGATTACGTTTGTGACATCCTGCAGTTCAAACAGGTGTTCGCCTTTGCTGATGCCTTCATAGCTCAGATATATTATGAGTTATGGATGTATACCACTGGCCGGAGGACAGGCATTGATGTCAGTTTTGTGCTCCATTGCTGGGCATATAAGCACATAGCAGTGATCAGGCCATCCGAGCTTCCTTGGATGCCAGCAGCAGTGGGGGCTATTGATTACAGATTCCAGCGATGGCGGGCCGATATGGCCCCAGGAGATACAGGGAGATCCGCAGATTGGTATGCGGAGCGCTTCAGGACGTTGACACCAGAGCAGGTCATCTGGAGACCATATCGGGTATTTCCGACATGGGCCGGTCAGGATGCTCCCCTGGTGGGATTGAGATGGAGCAGGGTGGTTAGGGGCCGCATGCCTGATATGTGGGAGCACATCCCGTTTATACGGGTATTGAGATAGTTCGACCTAGTACAGACAGTGCAGACTACTTACAGGCCTTACAGGTGAGACAGCAGAGAGACTGATCTACCGATTTTGATCCCGGTAGATCCATTGGGAGAGGCCCCACCCTCCACAAACAGTGATGATGACACTGGAGTGGATGATGGTTATGCGGCATGGTATGCGACAGAGCTACCACGACACCTTCCGGCATCTATAGATGCCGATGAGGAGGATATGGCTATAGTGCTGGAGAGACTGGAGGGAGAGCACGCCACCCTGACACATACACACCAGGCGGCTCTCGAGGATATCAGAGCTCTGACAGTGGAGAGGGATGCCCTGATTTTGGAGAAAGACACCGCTCGCCAGGAGCAAGATACAGCGATCCAGCAGAGGGATCGCTACCATCGACATAGGGAGGCCCTCAGGGCCAAATATGGTGATACAGGTACCATGTCAGAGTCTGGGACACAGGGCACAACCATAGGAGGGGCACCACCAGCAGCACCAGCAGCACCACTACGAGCACCTGGTACCGTGAGCTTAAGTACATATCAGTCTCTCCTCACTGAGGTGAGATACTACGAGGATGCTCTAGCACAGCATGCCCCAGATGTGCCTCGATATGGGGTGAGGAGGAGATCAGCAACAGCCACCGCGAGTGGGGCATCAAAGGGAGGGAGCACCGGGAGAGACCGAGGTGGGTAGAGGCCTCCAGCAGCAGGTGCGTCTAGCTCGATAGGCGGCGGCCAAGAGAGACAACCTGGCCCAGAAGAGGGTGGAGGAGATAGTGTCTTCCACGTATCAGATTTCACGATATAGAGATTGATGTATTTTGTATTAATGTAGTGATGTAGCCTTGATTGGAAGGCATTTTATAGATGGCTTGATCGAGAGCCACCCATTTTTGGTTGTACAAACACTCATGTATATATATAGATTCATCATTTCCTTTGTCATATAATTGTTCTCATGCTTTTAATTTTGATATACATGGATAGATGTAGCGTAATTATGATGGATATAGACATAGACCGATAGATGATGAATAGATGTGTTGGGATAGACATAGATGTAGAGGATATAAATAGATGTGATTTGATGTGATTGATATGTGTATTTAATTTGGATGAGAAAATAGATATAGATAGATGGAATGTTACTTGGATGGGAAAGTGTTTAGATGATATGATGGGTAGGTGGGAGTTGATAGTTAGAATGGATTTGATATTTTTGAGATTTTTAATTAAGTTTTGATGAAAATAGATAGATAGACCCACATGTGTTTATAATAGAGGCGATGAGATGTGTTTTGGACAAAATAGATCAGATGAAATTAGATAAATGATAGAGTTTGATTAAATTAACATGTTAAATGTTAATTTAACTGGATGAAATAATTGGAAATACTCTCTGTGAGAGTCAAGGACGTAATGAAAATGACCTTGATTAGAAATAAAGGAAATACACCCATATAAGAAGAAAAATGATAAGCTGGACTCCCAACCGACCATAAATAGAATCTGGATAGGAAACCAAAAGATCATGGATACAAGGCCCTATATGAGGTTAAAATAAACCTGACACTAACTAGCCGCAAACCAGATTTATGAGGGAAATGGAAGGAGCAGTAAGTAGGTATCTTGTCGAAATTTACAAGGGACAGAATACATGTTCATACTGGGAAAATAGGATTCTCCATATGATCGACAAAAGGTCTTATATCTCAGCTTCATGATTTCTGGTAGAAAAGCAAACTGATCAATGCGGAAAGTTTGCTAGATATGGATAGACTGATCAATACGGGAAGTCTTTCAGTGATGCTAAAAAGTGTATAAACTGACTGAAAGGCTGATCAATGCAAGAAGCCTTGAGTATTCCTTTGAAAAACAGCCGTCCTTCAAGGGAGCGGTCTGTATTTTGAATTTTAATGATAGCCATCCTTCGAGGGCATGGTCTATATCTTTTGATTCATTTGATTGTATGGATAGTTGTCCTTCAAGGGATCAGTCTATCTTGTTTTTTTTTTTTTTTTTTGAAAAACTTTTTGGAAGAAGCTGAGTTTAGACCTAGATAGATCAGATAGAGGGGAAGAAAACGTATAAAGAGCAAGCACTCATGCCCCGAGTAGATCCATTTAAGATAAGCACTTGGGACAAAAGAAGCGGTGATTAAGGTATTCCTACCATGAGGAGAAACATATCCAGAAGAAAAAATGCTATGAGTATAGCCGCGATACTCATATTTAAGGTAAAAAAGACAATAGGTGGAGAACCACATAATTTCGAATCACCATGAAAGTATATGACTGGTTGTTAGACGGATGAAAGATCTGTCTTGCGACTAGATTTGTGTAAGATAGATTTTAACAATAGAAGGGCCGTAGATGCAAGGCATTAAGAGGTTCCACTTCAGGTATACCATCCATGGAAGATAGATGATAAGCCCCAGACCCATATTTATGGGTGATAACGTATGGACCCATCCAGTTGGGAGCAAACTTACCACACTGACTCCTTTCGAGTGTAGTGACATTTTGATTTTCTTTAAGAACAAGATCACCAATTTTGAAGTCACGGTGCTGCAAGTGCTTGTTATAAGCATGTTTGACACGCTCAAGATAGACTTGATGATGTTCAAGAGTGTTGAGACACCGCTCATCTAATAATTCAAGTTGTGCTAGACGATTTTGACGATAGCCCTCATCAGAGACAAATTCTCTGAGAGAAACACTGAGAGATGGGATTTGGACTTCCAAAGGAAGAACAGCCTCAGACCCATAGACGAGAGAGAAGGGAGTAGCACCAGTAGGAGTACGAATGCTAGTCCGATAAGCCCAGAGAGCAAAAGGAATATGTAAATGCCAATCCCTACCAGCTCGACTAGTTACCTTTGCGAGGATATTACGCAAAGTTTTATTGGAAGCTTTGGCCTGGCCATTAGCCTGAGGATAGTATGGAGAAGAAAAGCTGAGTTTGATATTGAAAGCGTCGCAGAGGTTCTGCAAATCAACGTTCTTGAAAGACTTACCGTTATCTGTGATGAGTTTGTGTGGAACACCAAAGCGACAAATGATGTGTTGATAGACAAAATCAACTATGGGTTTAGCTTTTGTTGAAGAAAGAGGGATAGCTTCCACCCACTTAGTAAAGTATTCATTGGCAGTAATGATAGAATGATGACGCTGTGAAGAACGGGGATTGATGAGACCAATGAGATCAAGACCCCATTGCGAAAAAGGCCACAAATCCATTGTAAGTTGTAAAGCTTGACTAGGGATATGTGTGAGATTGGAATGTTGTTGACACTTGACGCATTTCTTAGTGTATTCACAACAATCTCGATTAAGAGAAGGCCAATAATATCCCAAACGTAAGATGGGTTTAGCTACGGCCAAGCCAAAAAAATGTCCACCACAGATACTGTCATGGACCTCCTGGATAGCTTTAGATGATTCAAGGGTTTTGAGGCACCGAAGCAAAATGCCATCAAAGCCGAGTTTGTAGAGGATCCCGCCTAGAATAGTATAGCGATTAGCGCGTAGGATAAAAGATCTTCTACCATTGGCAGTCAGATCTGGAGGAAACACCGAATGAGATAGATAATCAATGATCTGTTGATACCACTCATCCTGAGTATGGGTTGTGACAGCATGGATTGAAGTTAGTTGCCTAAGATGAGATGGTTGATCTAATCGTTGCACAGCCACATAAAGTCGCGAGTCCTCGGTGAAAGGTGGGATAAGTGAGGCTAACGAAGCCATTGTATCTACGAATCGATTCGCAGTACGAGGAATAGCTTGGATAGTGAATTTATCGAAATATTGGAGTTGAACGAGAACGATATCACGATATTTTTGAAGGATATCATTCTTGCATTGATAGACACCTGTGACTTGATTAACGATGAGTTCAGAATCACCAAAGATGTCAATATGACGAGTGCCGAGATTAATGGCATTTTTAAGACCCAAGACAAGAGCTTCATATTCAGAAATATTATTGGTGCACTCAAAGTTTAGTTTGTGTGCGACTGGGATAGGCGTACCCCAAGGAGGAATCATCATGAAACCTGCACCTCCCCCTTGCTGGCATTTGGATCCATCAAATAAGAGCTTTACTTTAAATGGAGACAGACCAAAATCAAATATATTCATCGGGGAATTAGGTAAGGGGGACTTGAGTGTCCGGAAGAGGAGCATCAGCTAATTGATCTGCAATGACCTGACCCTTGATAGACTTTTGCGGGATAAACTTGAAATCAAATTTTGTCATAAGCATGAGCCAACGAGTGATACGATCATTGTGATAAGGCTTCGCATGAATTTTCTTGAGTAGATTGACACTTGTGACAATGTAAGTTTTGTGATTAAGGAGGTAATGACGAAGCTTAGAAGTTGCGAAGAAGAGAGCACAACACAGCTTTTCAGCTTCGGAATAACGTGTTTCATACTCATGGAGGGTGCGACTAATGTAATAAACAGCTTGTTCTTTACCGCAAGCGTCCCAATGCGAGATCATGGCTCCCAGAGCATGGTCAGTCACAGAGATATAAAGATAAAAATGCTCCCCCTCGCGTGGAGGTGTAAGCACAGGTGGAGAAAGAAGATAAGATTTGAGATCATCAAAGGCCTTTTGGCAATGCTCATCCCATTCAAAATGAACATTCTTACGGAGAAGATGATGAAAAGGTTGACAACGGTCCGACAATTGTGAGATAAAACAACACACTGATTGAAGACGTCTTTGGAGACTGCGGAGTTGCTTTAAGTTAGAAGGGGGAGGCATCTCAAGGATAGCTTTTAGTTTTGCGGGGTCTACTTCAATACCCCTAATGGAAATGATAAAACCTAAAAGTTTACCAGTGAGAACGCCAAACACGCACTTAGATGGATTTAAACGAAGACAAAAGTGAATAAGCCTCTCAAATAGAGGTGCAAGAATGAAAAGATGATCCTGACGACATTTGGATTTACCGAGGAAATCATCGACGTAATCTTCCACATTTTTGTGTAAGAGATCATGGAAGATGTAGGTCATTGCTCGCTGATAGGTTGCTCCTGCGTTCTTAAGACCGAAAGGCATGACACGATAACAAAAGGTCCCCCAAGGAGTTATGAAAGAAGTCTTATGTTGGTCTTCTGGTGTGATGAGAATTTGATTATACCCAAAGAAACCATCCATAAGAGAAAGCGTCTCATGACCCGCAGTTAAATCCATGAGTTGGTCGATATTAGGTAGAGGAAAATCATCTTTTGGACAAGCAAGATTAAGATCCTAGAAGTCAGTACAAATTCAAATTTTCCCAGTAGCTTTAGTTACCGGTACTACATTGGAGACCCATTATGGATAATCGATGGGTTGGATGAAGTTAGCCGAGAGCAAGCGTTGCAATTCTTCTTTAACAAGAAGGGCTACTCTAGGGTGCATTTTACGCAATTTTTGTTTAACTGGTTTGATGTCGGGAAGAGTAACGATATTGTGGACCACGATATCGGGATCGAGTCCTGGCATATCCTCATATGCCCAGGCAAAGGCTTGACGATGGTTGGAAAGAAAAGTGGTAAAGTCTCCTAACTCCTGTGGATTAAGGGATTGGCCGACCTTAATGATGCGAGGGTCTTTAGAAGTCCCTATATTAAGGTCGACAGTGGCTTCGTTGAGAAGCGTAGACGTGTCAGAAGGAATGGTTTTAGGAAGATAGGAATCCTCTGCCCCCAGATAGGTGAGGACAAAATCATCATCCGCACAGTGGATGGTGTTGATAGTAGGAGAGTCGTCTCCAACTATTTCAGGGAAAATTAATGGTATGGAAGTGGACCTATCATTAGTCTTATACGCTAGTGGCCCTAAGGAAATGGTATTGACTAAAAAAAAAAGTTAGACGAGATGGAAATGGCATCGTCCACATCGAGTGATGCTTCTGACCTAGCGGGAGAAGATGGTTCCTCAATAGGAAGAGGCTCATCGAGAACAGTGACAGTGGCTTTTGAAAGAGGTTTAAATCCTAAACCAATTTTTTGATGTGGCTTGAGAGTTGGAATGGACGCGAGGTCATGCACACCTTGTTCATATTTACCCAAGCCAAAGCCTTTCCACGTGCATCGATATAAGTAAGTTTTTGCAAACGTGGGATTCTGTAGACAGTCGAACCCTGTTAAATAAGCTTTGGTCCTAGGAGGAGAATCCGGGTGATAATGAGGCGTATCAAGACCACCGTAAATGAAATTAGTCTATTGATTGGGTAGACCAATGGTGACAATGCGACCAAGACCTCGCTGATATTCAGGTTGTTTGTCTGGTCTACCATACTCCCTAGGTTTGAGATGAGTGTCAAAAGAAAGGAGAGGAAGGTCTCCTAGTGAGAAACGGCTCTTTGCATGTCTCTTCTAAATTTTGTAAAATCCGGTAGTTGGTTGCAGGTAGGGAAGCAGGAGGCACGTCAGGGAGAACAAGCATTGTCCTGTGAGGGGACAGACCCTTGTGGTCATGTTCGCATTTGCGAGGAAGGAAAAGGATCTCCTGGATGAGTATAGATTTTGCCTCATATTGATATTTTAAGCATCCGATGGAGGGGATGGGCACAACGCAATTGCACGAATCAAAAGAGGTCTGAAGGATCTTTATTATAGTGGAATTCCCTTCAAAAATGTAAAAAGGAGTTCGTTGAAGCAGCTTCTTAACCTACTCGAATGGGTAGGACCACAGTTCCTAAAGTAACTGCTAGCTGATGTTAAATGATCGAAGCGCGAAAGGCAGGGGTGTTGGCGACCTAGTTTCTTGGTAACTTATTGCTGAAGTGTGTAGGGACGATGACGTTGAGTGCGCACCACTGTCGATCATAAGGGTTTTTAATGTAGTGTTGGTCGATTTGGACCGTGATAAAGAGGGGGAGCTCCAAATCCTCGGAAGAAGAAAAGGAAGGAATTCTGAATCTTCAAAAGGAAATGGTGGTTGTGGTGATGGTATATCAATACAACAACCATTTTGAAGGGTTGGGGCTCATCGAATTCACTGCGATGCGACGCAGATTATCACTCAGCGCCAGCGAGTGTTGCGGAGAGGATTGCATGAGTCAAAAAGGGACAATTTGACCAGATCTTGGGTGAGTTGTTTCATAACACTCCTCATGACACGGGAATTTGAGCCCGAGTTGCAGGACGAATAGAGACTCGGGGTTTCTTGGGGTAATGAGGAAGAAGGAAACTCCTTCGAGAGCTGTAGAGAAAGACATGACCACCCGTGGTAGCGATGAGTAGATGAGATGGATTATAGAGGGGGTTCTGTGGTGATATGGAATTGTGCGATTTGAGAAAGGTGGAAGATTATGGGAGTGGAAATCATAGAAGTAGAGGTCTGAGTAGATAGTGGGGGGCTAAGCTTGGAGCGAAGATGACAGGGAGGAGACTTGTTCTCCCCTCCTCCAGCAAAAGATCACTTCTTCCAAAAGGTGTTACGACAGATGAAAAGCTTTACATACCCGGTATCATGACCCAGGGGTACGGTGGTAAGCACAAATCAAATCCGAGGTAAACAGGTAGTTTAACTCCTGTAGGGTTATAGGGTTTTAATCGGGGAAGAGATATGATGAAGATTGGATAAGTTGACGAAGGATTTCAGTATAGAACCCGGTTAGAATTATCGAAAACAGATGAGGACAGAGCTGATGAAGGCACCTCTTTTACTTTAACCGGACTACCGAGGAAAAGAAAACGATGTTAGGTTTGGAAGTATTTTTAGGGGATCATCTTGTTTTTTGGACATCTGGAGCGAGTAGCCTGGGCCCTTGAGATGGAAGTAAGTGAGACATGCTGATTTGATGGAGGAGGAAGCCCCTAAAATAGATTTTGAAGATAATGGAGAGTGGGACAAGGGTTGTGGTCTGAGAGATAAGGGAGGATGCTTGGTCGAAAAAACTAATGCTGATTTTAGATATTTGATTTAGATGACGGGAGAAGAAGCTTCCAAAGTAGGTATTATAATCGGAGGAACAGAGGGTGCCCTCACGTTTTTGGTAACGAAGATTATGATTCTGATAATTAATAAAGAGGCCCGGTGACATCTTTTAGGTAGTAAGTCACTTTCGAGGTGATGGTGGAAGAATGTTGTTGTAGAAGAAGCTGATGGTTTGATAAGTTTGTAGAAGAAAGACGCCTTCTCAGCAGACACAATCCAATCTTTTATTGGAGGCGCAGGGAGAGAGATTTTGTGGGAAAGGACCAAGAGTATTGATTGGTTCGAAAATATGGGCTTCTTTTTCAGGGATGGTGCAATTCAACCGCATAAGGTGATTGTAACCTTTTCGGGGAAGAAAGAAAATGGGAGGGTACTGCTGGCCACATTAGATTTCAGTTGTCTCGGTCAAGTTCAGGAACCGAGCGTCTAGGTGTTGGTGCTACTTCTTTTAATTGCCCCTTAAAGGAAAAGTGCATTGGTGATGGAAGAAGATGGGATGAAGAGCAGTCACTTGCGAGGAACTACTTCCGGTACAGTAATTGTGGGTGAAACTACTGTAGGAAAGGAAACAGGCAAAGTCAAAATCGAAGACACTTCCGTCGAAGTCGGCACGACTATAGGTACATTCACCAATGGCATAGTCGTAGCAAAAATGGGAGAAATAAGAGTAGATGTATCCGCGGTGGAAACTCGAAGGGATGTAATTGCCTCGAGCATTGAAAGAATGTCTGACGATGAGACAGATGAGGATGATACTGTCTCGGGTATGGATGGGAGATCAGACAAAGAAGCAGAGAGAGGTGAATCCGTATCTAACAATGTTGGAATATTCAAAGACGGGCTATCTGAAGATGGTGGAATCCCAACAATTAACGAAGCGGAAGGAGGTTTCGATTCAATCGATGTGTTCGCAGATGGCTTAGCTTTAGAAGAAGATTCTTCCGTAGAGATGAAGTTGATAGTATGAGTGTTTGGTTTTTAAGACTCTGAAGCATCATGGTTCGGGGAATGGTTGAGAAAAGGTTGTTTAAAGACATCCAGCGCTTGATTTGGGGGAGCATTTGGGTTATCCAGAATGAGCTTGCCTTTATCAATGAATTTTTGGACAAGATTTTTGAAGGTCTGACATCGTTTGATGTCATGACCTTTGGTTTCTATGATAATGACAGAAGTCATTTCCATATACCAGAATGGACGTCTTTGGCTTCATCAATCTTCTAAGGGGGGAAGTCGATCATGTGGACTTCAACATTTTTTCCAGGATAGAAGGCATATGATTCACACAACGAAGTGAAAGATCGAGATGACGAGGACCCTTTTCGGGGAAGATGAGGGAGATCTATTCGGTGGTGTTTGATTAGAAGTGTGTTATCGGCTCGTGAGGTTCAATACGATAGCGTTGGTAGATCCGATCTGTCTTAGAAGTGGAAGGGATGATTTGGTAACCGAGAAAAATCCGGTTTAGGATTTAGAGCGAAAAGAGTTTTAATTCCTTGTTCAATGGCGCGGAGATTCAAGGTGCGTGCCATGTAAAGCTCTCAAAGATGAAAGGTCTAGCTCCTTAAAGTGAAGAAATCTGATAGCACAAGATCGAGTAAACAAATCGATCTTGTTGGGATTGAGGAAGGGAGAAAGACAATTGGGTTATTATCCCTCTCCAACGAGCGAAAACGTCTGCCAAATAGCCTCATCATCGACTTGACGATGTATAAAAAGACTGTATCGAGATCTATGGTGCTATGTATGAAAAGTTTTCACAAACATCGGCAATTGAGAGGAGAAAGAAAAAGGAAGTGAGGAATGTTATGTACCAGTCTTAAGCAGGACCTGTAGAGCCATAGGAAAAGTACGGAGCATAAGGCTCTTGAGCCTGGACTATTGAGGTAGCAAGCCGTGTGAATGCTCGCCAAATGTTGTTGAGGTTCCTCCCGATATGAAATTTGAAAATTAGTAAGTTCCCATGGGGGGATCAGGCTGAAAGCCCGAGGGGTGAATGGGTTCATTAAACACTTCTTAAAAAGCGTATGAAGGAAGAGCCCCTTTGGTGGAGGCTTCCAAGTCTACGTTTCTTGAAAATATTTGACCACGTCAGATTGAGGAGGAGGCACACGGCCATGTCCCACATAGACGCAAAATGGGGATGTTGTGAGGTGTCAATTGGGGATTCATCTATGAGTGAGAGAATGATAAGAGGAGTAACCAGGCGTTCTGGGTGACACCGGTGGGAGGTATGTTTGTGAAGGAGCCGGTATAGGCAGGCTGTGAGACTGATAATAATTGGTTGAGAAAAATGAAGGTTGGATGACGGACGGAGCCCGTGATTGTTTCGACTCCTAGCTTGTGGACTGAATCGGACAGGATGGGAACAGGGTGCGATTTGATGGGACATATTGGGGAACAAGACCGAAGAGGTTTTCTCCTACCGGATTAGTTATTAAGGGCGCCCGAGTAGAAGGATGTGAAGTCACGTTTGCTGAACATGGAGAAAACCACTGGAGGACGAGAAGCAGGAAACAATGATAGTCGAAGGGGGCTGGACTCATCAAGGTCGGGGGGTAGGACCCTGGTTACAAAATGGACGGCATAGATGAATTAACGCAAATATGTGGTGGCACGACGCACAATCATTATAGCAAGGACGAGGACCTATCGAAGTAGGTTGGACTCGTCGACTGGAACTACGGCGTTAGGAATAGGTAAGATATTTGAGAACTAGTCGTATGGTCGTGG